>JANITW010000010.1:4848653-4861921 GCA_027564335.1 Erythroxylum williamsii | reverse complement strand
GCCACCCTCGCGGGTCACGGGCTCGGATATCACCGTGGATATCGGGTTCGGGTCTCGTCGGGAGTGGGGTGCTACAATAATCCTATTGAGCATGCACCAATAAAAATTGAAAACGATGAGGATCAGCTACAACTTAGCAATTCACCCTCATCTATATCCATACCCGAAATAACTCCCATTAGACATAATACAAGAATAAAAAAAGGCTCCAGTTTGGATGAATGATTATGTGTCTAGTGTTGAGCATGATCTATCCAACCACCAAAGGCCCTTACATATCAGTAAACCCACCAAATACACTCCTCTTACCTATCCATACACTATACCGAAACACGTATCAGCTGCACCTATATGTTTTGTTGCAAATTTGTCTGAAGTGCAGGAACCAAAGTCATATCAAGAAACAAAAAATAATCCAAGATGGGTGAAGGCTATGAATGAAGAAATTGAAGCTTTAGAAATGAACAGAACGTGGGACATTATTGATCTGCCCGAAGGAAAAAGGCTTATAGGATGTAAGTGGATTTTCAAAGTGAAACTGAAGGAAAATGGAAAAGTTGATACATTCAAGGCAAGATTGGTAACAAAGGGGTACAATCAAATTGAAGGAGTAGACTTCCATGAGAGCTTCTCACCTGTAGCTAAGGTAGTAACTATCAGAATTTCTTTTGCCATTGCCGCATCAAAGTCATGGAACCTTCACTAACTTGATATTAACAACGCATTCTTACATGGTTATTTGGATGAAGAGGTGTTTATGGTATTACCATAAGGATACAATAAAGCCAAACCAAATCAAGTATGTAAACTAAGGAAATCATTATACGGCCTCAAACAAGCATCTAGACAATGGAATACAGAAATGATGATGAAACTGCAGGAGTATGGTTTTAAACAATCATGTCATGATAATTGCCTCTTTATCCTTTCTAAATCCAGTATGTTTGTAGCTTTGTTGGTGTATGTGGATGATGTTTTGATTACAGGAAACTCTAAAGATGAAAGTGCAACAATAAATTCGTTCCTGCATGAAAAGTTTACCATCAAAGATCTTCATCATGCAAGATATTTTCTTGGTTTAGAGATCACAAGATCTGAAAATGGCATCTACGTTAACCAGAGAAAATATGCTATGGATTTAATCCAAGATGTAGGGTTGATGGGAAGTAAACCTGCGGTTACACCCTTGATGAAAGGACATAAGATGAGTATTGATGATGGTCCTAAATTAGAAGATCCATATTCATACCGAAAATTGGTGGGAAGATTACTTTATTTGGGGTATACAAGACCTGATTTGGCTCATGCCACACAACAACTTAGTCAGTATGTACATGATCCCAGACAGCTACATTTAAGGAATGCTTTGCATGTTTTGAGATACATCAAGAACAGACCATCCTTAGGACTGTATTTTGCAACAAATAACTCCCTAACACTTGAGGCCTATTGTGATGTAGACTGAGGATCTTGTGTGGACAGTAGAAAATCATTAACAGGGTATTGCATATTTCTGGGAAGTTTTCTTATTAGCTGGAAGACGAAGAAGCAAACTACAGTATCAAAATCCTCAGCTGAAGCAGAATATAGATCCATGGCCTCAACAGTGAGCGAACTGCAATGGATATCTTACATTTTGAGAGATTTTCAAGTACCAGAATCAATTCCTATACCCCTTCATTGTGATAATCAGGCTGCGTTACATATAACAGCCAATTCAGTATTCCATGAAAGAACCAAACACTTGGATATTGACTATCACATAGTAAGGGAACGGTACAAGTTGGGCTTTATCTCACCGAGAAAAATTCCTTCGTCTCTACAACTAGCAAATTCATTCACAAAGGTTCTCAGTGCTCCATCGTTTATCAAGCTAGTATCCAAGTCAGGCCTTTGCGATTACTATCAGGCCTTAACTTGAGGAGGGGATGTTGAAATATAGAAGCTCTCATATCAGCAATTTTTCACTCTTACTCACGCAGGGGTGTTAAGCGGGTTATATTTTGTTATACTCTGTTTTGTATACAGATTCTAGAACTTTCGTTGATGAGCTGTAAATATTTTTTTCTTTCATTTTTTTACTTCTTGTACAGTTATACAAAAGGAGCAACTGTTCACGTGAATAACATGAAGAGAAAAAATCCTTTTTGCTATTGCGTTTCCTCTTCGTCATTACAGTATCAATGGCAGAGTATTAAATTTGTCATCCTTTCTCATATTTGTTCAGATCTCTACTATTCTACCATGTAAAATTTGCAGATAAAGTCATGTATCATTGCTGTCAAAGATGTACATATATACAAGTCGAATATATGCTCTTAAAGATACTTTCCTTATTTACATCAACCACTATATAGAAATATCTCCTATAACTGCGCAATTCTATATATCATAAGTTAACAGACTCCAACAGTAAATGCCGGTTACTCTTCATCTTCAGGCTATATGATTACTGTTTCACAGTTTGACTGTGTTTGTTCGTGGTTAGTATTTTCGTGGTTATCCAGAGAGGAATATGACAAGCGTAAACTTGCATACATGTTATGGTAATAGTTTACCGCTAAGCCAAAAGTCGTATGCGGCTTTGCAACCATAATAGGTATCTGAGGTTACTTCATGCCCCTGTGACTGTGTGCGCAAGCCAGTGATGGTTACTTGGATTCTTTTCCTGAACTGATACAGTTGCATGACGGGAGCCAGTCTTGTTTAATGGGATAGGATAGGCCGCACTTTGTCGCAGGCGTGTTATGCAGCATTTTCATAACCAGGTTGTTCTTTCTCGTGGGCCAACCTGACCCTGTTTCTCAAGATAATCACGGCATCAAATTATGTTATTGTTTGCTTTCATACGAGTGTTGGCGCGCTTGTTCTTAAGGAAACAAGTAATTCTAAATTGCAAAACGATTAGGGAATGCTCTTCTTAAACCCTTGAAAGGCTCGAATGATAACTGTGACCAGCCAGTGACTCTCAATAACTTTTTATCTCCGACTTCCTTTGTAATCATATTGAAAAGTTGCAATTCCGACATCGCATCTTATTTAATTTATTCGGACAAGCACAAACTACATAAACCAGTGTGAGACTCGACCAACTTTCCTTATTTAACAACCTAAGACTGCATTCCAATATCAAGACAAACAGTACTTTCCTTATTTAACAACCTAAGACTGCATTCCTATATCAAGGCAAACAGTAGGAGCCTTGTCTCCAAAGTATTATGCATATGACCTCACCAGGGCATAAATTCTCAAAACTCCTCACGCTAAAATGAATTACACTTACGAGATAATGTGTCTTTATCCCTTGGATTCTTTTACGAATCTACCCACCAGAAGGAAGCCCAGGTGTAGCTCTGTAATTTGTAAGCAAAGAGAAAAAAGAGGCAGCAATTTATGGCTTGAAAAGGCTCATAATGGGCTGCCAAGCAATACCGTTGATTGCAGTAGGCAAATATGGCAGCTTTGCGGCTCTTGCATTAAGGGTTAACTTCATTATAAAGACCAATGTCTGCAACAGTTTAGTTTCTTCCCCTTTCCCATCCTCAGCTATTCAAGAAAATTAAACTTTTCTATAAGAATACTGTGAAAACAAAGGATTCAACTCATATCCACATTGTATATGTCAAAGGGGAGAGTCCCATGTCGCCTAAGACAGAATTCAAACAAGCGTGAGAATTGAATTGGTGAAGATGCTCCAAGTAGAAATATGGAAATAGCATTATTCGGGGTGGTCTGGCACCTTTCGAGAATAGGCCAGCACCATTACAAAGTCTTTTGCGGTGGACCCAATAGAAGCTGGCACTCGCTCTGAGACTGATGCTTTCTGCAGCCACATGTCAATTAAATTATACAATTGTAATGTAGGGACAACAGGTTGCCCCATACATTTGATCTCAACCTGCCAAAAAATGAACAAAGAAGCCACAAAATGAAAACTGGCGATAGAGGTTAAAAGTGGTGAAGAGAAGACTAGGCGTAAATAACGTTGCAGTAAATTTCTGCAAAACAAGGTTTGTTTTGGTACCCTCTTCAAATGGAAGAAAAATTAATAGTTTGGATTCTGGCAGAAATATATCTTTGCTTAGTTCAAGATATGACTCGAACTATAATGGGAAAGAATAATTAAATCCATGGGTGGATAAATAAGAAGAGGTGTACATTTGTGGAGCACCTGACGACATGACAAAGACAGCTCAAAAAGAGAAAAGAAATGGAACAGAAGATAGGGGGGTTACATTGTAGGATTGCTATCTTGTTCTATCCTCAATAAGCTTTGAACAGAATGTGGTCATAAGACTAAACTAATATATTCAATTTGGCAAAAATAATGACATGGAGATGAAAGGTGATGATATTAAGAAGCTGCAGCCTTGCAGGTTAAGCAAGAATAAGGTTAAAACGTAAATTTATTCCATGCCTTTCCATACCTCAGCTTCACTATTGAGGTTTAGCTTCTTCATCAGGTATTTGTGTATAAAAGAAACTGGTATACTTCCATCCCTGCCACAGTATGGAACAAATGATATGAACATCTCTTACATTAGTTAATTTCTGCTTACTCAAAATTAAAACAGCTCCCAGTGCAAAAGTTAAAAGAGAAACAGGGAGCATTGTGCCAGAAGTGGACAAGGATCCTTTGACTGCAGTAGTTCAATTTGATTTTAAGTGGAATGGGATGAACTTTTAGAGTTTACATCAACAAGTAACTACCATTGCACTCAATTTGACCTGTTTTGTCTGATTGTAGCCCCAGTTGATTACATGCGATTGTGATCTGACTACTTTTTGACTAGAACATTCTAATGATTGCTATATTTTTCACTAGTTAACTAACAGAACTGTAACTAACTGGACAATTAACCTATAGAACAATTATGTTCTACAACAATTTCTAAGAGCATCTTATTCAATTTCCTCTCCATGAGAGCCAAGGAAACAATAGCAAGCATTTCACTAATTGTATACCCGCTAAAAATTTATGTTAAAACAGATAAAATGAAACAATTCAGCGAATGCAGCCGAGAAAAATACATGCAACATGCAATGAAGGTACAAACTCACTTTATCCGTAAGTAACTTGCAGGGATTTGAGGCAACGGTGCAACTCCTTCCCTGTGATAAGGATATAAGTTAGTCTATGATTGAGCCAACACCGAAGTTTTTAAGGAAATAGTTGTACACGGAGTCTAGCATAATCAATGTTAAAAAGGAAGTTAATCCTCACTGGTTTTCAGAGGTCACTAAAGAGAACCAAACAGGACCAAATCTTCTTTCTTGTTTTGCACTGACAGTATTTGATGCATCTTGAGATGAAATGCCTGAATCCCCAAATACAGCTGCCCTTTTACGGCGAATCCGGTGCAATCTTTTGCATTCTGCTGGTTCTGAAGAGCCAGTGGCAGGTTTATTTTTCTCATTCTCTCCCTTACAATTGTCTTTGCTTCCCTTCAACTTTATTTTACGCACATGAATATCATTGTCAGGACCTGGAGAGCATTCCAGCTTAACATCAGAGGATTGTGAATTGGACTTGAAAGATTTGGTCCTATTGGCAACTTCAACCAAGCAATTTAGAGGCTGCCATAGATCTGATTTTGTGTCCCATTGTTCATCACTATTCTCTGTTTTCTCATTGGTAGCATGTTGGCTGGCCTCAGCAACAGAAGAACTCTGCAGAAATGTCAGTTCCAAGAAACCATTAAAAGTTCTGGGTCAGCTATACTGAAATTTCATTATTTATCAAATGATTCAGATACATACTGGTGAAACATACCAATAACTTCAGCTATGCATTAAGGAAATATCTTGTTGATTTCTGTTACCTTTCTCAAGTTCTGATTAAGCTTCTTTATAGTTTCAGCTGAACTTGATTTTTCTGGATGACTTGGTATAAGATCTTCTTCCTTTTCAATGGAAAAGTTTGAGCCTCGTGAAGCAGGTGACTTTCTAGGAAAAGGTTTCGTTCGTTTTCCAGTTGTGGTAGTCTGTGTTGACACTTTGGGAGTGCCGACGACCAATGATGAGAGCGAACGATCCTTTCTTCTGACTGGTAGTGTAATTGGAGTGATAACTTCAGGAGCCTCCACCTTTCTTCTTTTGAATGGGAAAATCTTGGCCCTTACATCTTGCATACTGTGATCTGGCCTGATTATCATAAGTGACAAGATATGCCTCTATTTCTTTTAGTCTTCCTAATAAATTAGCGAATATAGCAAATATATGTTTTCAATAATCCATATAGTAGATAGGTAGGCGTGATTGTGAACCAGAAAAAATTTTGCAACCGTGCAGCAAACAGAAAGAAGTTGCTAGTCACCACTTCTCCCTGCCACAACTGTCGTGGAACCCCCAAAGAATACAAAAAAAAAAAATGCATGCATGAAGCAACCATGTATCTATAATTGTCGAGAATCAAGAAGAATACTGGGGGACTGGGGGAAGTGAAGAAAGAGAATTGAACAGATGTTTATGAGTAAAAGCCCAATACTACTGCTAATGCTGACAGTCAATTTGTCACCAAACTCCAAACATATATTTCCTATACAGGCGTAGAATTACCGCAGCAAGTTATGCATTTGCCTTACTCAAGTCATCAAATCATCCACCTTTAGACAAATTATAAAGATGTGTTTCATGATTACTGTAGCTGAATGAATGTTTCTCCATTAGAAAAAGTGGAAAAAAAAAATACACCACATAATCATTCCCATAGAATTATTACTCTTGCAGCTTTAGTCTGGGATACCATTCTTCAAAAAGAACAACTAAGTTAACGACATCAGCCTGCACAAATTGCTATTACCATACATGTGTCTTACGAATGTTTAATGATCGAAGTGAGGAAAAACGTCTGTTAAATTGTATCCTTACAATAAGACAAGAATTTGGAAGCTGGAGGCATAACTAACTTACAGCTTTAACCTCTGCATGACGTATACAGGCATACATAGTAAATACAGAGAGATAAGAGAGACGAGGATGAGAATAAAACCTTAATTTCTCCATTGGAACACTACCCAAGACAATGTTGCATATTGGACAGCATTCTAATCCCTCATCCGATATTTTCGTATATATGCATTTTCTGCAAACTGGATTACATCGTGGAATAATGAAAACCAAAACATAAGAAGTGGTGCTCATAGAAATTTATTAAATAAGAGTAACATAGATTCTTCTTCTACTAGCACTTAAACGTACAAAATTATTATGTATACGACAGTAACTAATGGGCTAGTAAGAATCAACTGGAAGCAAGCAACTCTACCAGTGCAGTAAATATCAGCCACTCAGTTAAAGCCATCACTCCCATGTTAACAAAAAGTATGTTCCCCTATGAACCATTGATAGTTGACATTTGACTTTGGAAAGGAAGAACATGTAAACGTTGGCCCAATAAAGGACTCTCATTTCACCAACCAATAAATGAATCAGAACCAATATCTATATGTGATGAATCCAAGCCACACCCATTATTATCATTAGAGAACTTCATCCAAAGCCAAGAAAGTATCAATAGCCCATGCTTCTATACTGCAATTACGAAACGACCAGGTCAAATTAAGAAGGAACCATCCAAATCTGGATAAACAGTTGACTCGATACCCAGATGACGAACAATGCAAAATTTTGAAGAAAAATTCGTGTGGAAAGAAAAGGTTTCAGAAAGCTTGAAGCTTGAATTAAGAACACGAGAAAGATAGGAAATTATAAGAGGAACTAACACGTATGGAGGCATTCAGATATGGTGGTGGCATCCCTCAGCAACTTGTCACAAAGAGGGCAAGTCATGCATGCCATAAGCGTCTTTCTCTTCACTTTCACCACCTGATTCGCCATTCCTCTTTACCTCAAAATCTTGCTCTTTGCTATTGCTCAATCAGCCGCTCAACAATCACGAACTAACGTACTAGCCACCACGCTGCATGTCACCATTATCGCAAGAGCTTCACGTCCACGCGACTTTGTTCGTCTGTCTGCATTAAAACCCCAAAGGACAACACCCCAAGGAATGAAAGGAAGAAGAGAGCAGAGTAGATGTGAACAACGCTTGCATATATAATAGCTTATATGGATGTGTATGTGTACATGTATGAGAAAACAAGATAAAGGGAGAGAGGGAGAAAGAGAGAGATCTGAGATTTGCTGGAGAAGTACAGAGAGAGTTGTGGTGAGTTAAGGGTGCGATTGCGAGATACGGGTAATGGAGATTTGTGAAGAATTGACGTTGGTTTTGGTAGATTTGGACAAGGGGCGTACTTCTTATGGACGATCTAAATCTCAAGAGAGAAAGTCGCAGAATAGGAACTACAAGGCATGAACCTTACTTAAACTACTTTTGTTTTTATTTTTTATACATATATACACACACACACAAAATATAAATATGTTTTAATTGCTCAAAATACTTATGTTTTGTTGGGTAATTAACCCTAATCCCCGCAGATTAATCAGTTGATTTGGAGAGGACCAAAGAAGGGTCAAACAAAGACGAGTACAACAGCTTACAAGTTGCAAGGACACAGAGCTTGTGAATGACGTGCGCCGGGGGTGCGCAGGAAAAAGGAGGATGTACTCCCTATCTCCACCGGCACTTTGGTAATTTATGAGGGGCATACGAGACAAATAAGAACACTACAATATTCTTATCTTAAATTACAAGTCAAGTGACGGTCCTCCTTTTTATTTTTGCAAGTAAATAGGGAGAAAAACTATAATTAATATCAAGGTATTTTAACATTTATCGCAATGTCAAATTCCTTCTTTATAATTATAAAATTATAAGTTTAAATTATAACAACAATTTTTTTATAGAAATATAAAGACTTTCACAAAGCAGAAAATTTTGTGTACCGGATACGTTAATTATACTAATTAAATCATATTTTTAATAACAAATTCATATATAAATAAGCTCTAGTAGACTTCAACATTTTTTTATAATATGGTTTTCCTGATAATAAACGGAAAATCAATTCATGCAAATTACAAAGAAGCCCTTTGTCAATTAGTAGTGGTCATTGCTACGTCCATGTCTTTGAACTTAATAAATACGCAAAAAGGCATGGGACAGGCATTTAGTGGTAGGACAGGCATTTAGTGGTGATTGGATTCACATTTCATACGCATGAATTAGATTTTAATTTAAAAAGGAACAACACATAATAAACGATTTCTCCTTTTGTTATGATTCTCGTGAAATTTTGTTTTGCCAAATAGAGTGAACACATCGTCATAAGGGGGACCTTGTGCACACATTGACTGATCAAATTGGGTGAAAAAGTGATTGGCAGGTGGCTACTGCTGAGAGGATTGACTTGGAATTGCGGGAGGTGAGCCGAGACAAGCAAGAGCTTTATACCATAAAATATTATGTTAACAGAGTGTTTATAGTTTAAATTTATTAAGTGACTATTTTATCACAATAGTTTAAGTTATTGTGTGAGGTCAACTTAATTAGTTTTATATATTCTCTAACACTCCCTGGAGTGAAAGCCCTTTGAGCTTGAAACTTACATAAGCTTACTTTACCTTGTGTTTAATTTAATTAGAATAGGTGGGTAGTAGGATTCGAACTCATGACCGTTTAGTCATAGAGGCTCTGATACTATGTTAAGCGACTATTTTATCACAATAGTTTAAGCTGATGTGTGAGGTCAATTTAAATGATTTTATATATTCTCTAACAAAATTGTGTAGTGTTGATTGTTTTATTATCTTTTGTAAGAAAAAAAAAAGAAAAAAAGCCTCATGCATGTGAAGGATTTGAAGATTTTTATTTTAAGAACGTATTCGTTAAAATAATAGTTATAGAAAGTAAGTATCTTAAGGAGGAGGAGTTCAACATTTAACAAAACCAGCCACGGGTATGGGAAGGAGAGGAACGAAGGACTTCCCTGTTTTGCACGTGTTTCATTGTCTAATTACAAACGTATGTATTTATAGGACACATGTGTAACATGGTCTTCATGTTTCCGCATCAATCCAACTCTGATTTAGTATCAGTGAGAACGGCTGGTTAAGGAGTTATTTAACATTGGGATGGAAATTGATAGCCGCGTGAGAGATGTGGAGTGGAGGCCCAACCAGGTCGATTCTAGATGGAATGACTAGAATCAGTATAGTATCCTAGTGTGAGTAGGAAAAATCATAAATTCAGTTCACACGCAGAAATCATTATATGTACTGTAGTTGTTTTAGTCAAGAATTGCTAACTGGCCTGGATGTCTTCTATGTACAGATGAAGCGGAAGATATACGAAATGGGTAATAGAGATTGCGTCCATCCGCCCACCTGTGTATCCAGAGAGCAAAATGCCAACAACTTCTTGATAATTGAGCATCGGAGATTAAGCAGCTCTCGAGCCCGTTTACCCACATCTTACAATAATTAAAGATCTTGCCCAACTTGTCCGTATTATGAGCATAGACAGTAGAGTTCGCGCAATGCAGTTCTACCTCATAGAGATGTTTACCCTATTCAGTTCTTCCTATATCCCGATATTGGTCACCTAGTGATACCCCTATTATTTGTGGGCCTCGTTTCAAGTGGCAGTTGGAAGATCCATACCCTTTTATACATAGAAGTATGACTGGACGTCAAGTTGCCTCAAATTTTCCCTTGCGCTGTGATACTATATTCTATCGTGCAACACTTTGAAACTACCGGGGTGAACTCACCTCCACTAATTACGACGGTCATGCCTCCAAAAAGGTTCACATATGAGGGCGAGAGGAAGAAACCCCCCCTCCCCCTCCCTCTCTTTCTCCTATTCTGGATATCATGCCACCTAGCTATAGCAAGGCCGTAACTGGTCGCCCAATCCCAAATTACGACGAGTGAAACTTCGCATGACCGAAGGAAGACTAGATTGAGATTGCTGAGGGGATATCTACCTGGTGCCAGGAGAATTTGACATGGCCGTTGAACTGTCTAGTACCTTCCGAGGTCGGCTGGACAAACAATGGGAGAAAGCCATTATAGTCAAATTACTAGGTTGAAAAGTGGGGTTCAATATGCTAAAAACCAAACTGAACTCAATGTGGAAATTAAATGGACCAATGCAGATCGTCAATATTGATAATGATTTTTACCTGATTAATTTTGTGGAGGATGATGACTATCCACATGCACTCATCAAGGGTCATTGGGTGATCTCCGACCATGTCCTGTCGGTTCAACCTTGGAACCCAGACCTTCGTCCCTCGTTCGGCAAAATTTTTGACTTTGTAGCTTGTGTCAGATTCCCAAAGCTCTCCTTCGCACGGTATCACCCCTCCATGTTGAAAGCTCTTGGGAATTTAGTCGATCGAACTGTAAAGTTCGATGATCAAACTCAACAATCTTAGAGAGGAAAATTTGTGAGGGTTGCAATCGATATAGACATCAGCGCCCCTCTGCGTTCTATTATCAAACTGGACGGAGAACTCATCATGGTTGTGTACAAGGGTCTACCTCAGATCTATTTTTCCTGTGGAATGGTTGGCCATGGCACGATGGACTATCTCAGAAAGTCTAACACTCCTCAGGAAACTGAAGGCATCATCAGATACAAGGCGCCAACTATCCCATCAAAACCAAGAACAGAAATGTCGGTAGCTGACATTAGGCCAGAGATCTATGGCCTCTGGATACAAGTTTAGCGGCGCACTCGACATCCTACCCCTAACACAACAGTACAAGGACGTGACAGGAGGGGTAGTATCCATCACGAGGCTTCGAGGGGCTCGAGGTATAACCTACTGACAGACACAGAGACCCTTACAACATTAAACGCATACCGTCGGATAGTGGAGGAGAAGTAAAGAGAAGATCTTACAATGAAGTTGGATCTAAATCAAATCCAACTGAAACCGCGAAAACCAACGACTAGTAGAGACTCGAGACAAGCCGAGCCATATTACAGGGAAAATACTGGGAAGCCTAAATAAATGGTTCTCCCCAAACCGACTACTAACACACCCAAGACCCTCATAGCCCACTTAAACCAAAACACAACCCTCTTGGTTCCAAAGTCAACGATAGCTGCGCCCTGGCAAACTAAAACACAACACATGGCTATCTCAATTCCCTCTCATCAAGAATTGGTGATCTAAGACAAATCATTTACGGTACATATGCATGAGGACTTCGTCATTCAATAACCACCTGTTGCACCCAACTAGGCCACCAGATCTTGGACAGACTTCGGGTTTGGAAAGTGAAACTTTAAGTGGACCCAATTCTCAGATGGTAGAGTTACCACAAAACTCTATGACAAACACTTGTAGTATGCAGATGGATGTCCTGGTAAACACTCCAGCCCAATAGTGTTTACCTCTTCTGTCGATCTAGATTTTCTATGTTGCTTTTCATCTAGAACTGTCAGGGGGTTGGAGGTAAGACCTTCAAGCCAATCCTTAAGAACTACATTCGGATCCATAATTCATTCATGGTTGTTTTGGTTGAAGCAAGAATTAGTGGAGGTCGTGCGTTGAAGGTGATTCGCAACTTGGGATTTTCACAGTCATTCAGGGTGGAAGCAAACAGATTCTTAGGAGGTATATGTGTTGGGACCCGATCTGGAGACCAGCGCCCCAACCCAAAAACGAAAGAAAACGAATCACAAAGAGGCGGAATGAATAAAACGATTGATCACAAAGCGAAACAAATCATTGACGAATCGAAAGCCAACTTGGAAGCAAAGCATACAAACAAAGTCAAATCGAATTGGCTCGGAGACAAACCAAACAAACGATCACGAATCACAAATCGAATTGAAGCATTCGAACTGAAACACAAGTACCGACATCCGTTAATATATTTTTAGGAGAAAGCGTCGCGTTGGAAACCTTAGACTCAAACTATCCAAAAATCCTGGATAAATTTTCTTTTTCTTTTCTTTCTTTCTTATTCCCTTCTTTTTCATTTCTTTCATATACAAACTCAAACCACAATACCTTATCATACTCATAACCATACACACACCCCAAACATAACTTAAATCAATACATAATTCCAGAATTCACACACCTTATACTCATTACATACACAATTTCATAAATCAAATCTTTATACAAATCATAGTGGCATTCTCAAGCCTAACACATTACCCATAATCCTAAACCAAAGTTCGCAATACACAATCTTTCTAGACTTCTCAACAACCATCTAACTTAACAATAACACAATATAAATCCATGCAAACATAATTCTTCATTTTCTTTCACCCGATCTTCTTCTCATCACCTGTGGATGGGAATGAAGGGGGGTGAGCTTATAGCTCGTGG
>JANITW010000010.1:4836185-4846698 GCA_027564335.1 Erythroxylum williamsii | reverse complement strand
TTTTTGAGATATTGTATTTAGACTGTAGGGAACTGATAGACTTGTCTATATTTTGGGATTGATGCTATGAAATGAAAAATTATTGTGGTTTTAAATTTTAGTGATTTGCATAATTCGGTTAAATTATAATGATGTCATGCGAGTATTTAGCGATTGTTTCGTTCGTAGCACTTCTTTGCTGTGGGATATGCGTCGGAACGACCTACGGGCGTCCCGGTGTGTACCCTACGGTAAGGGAGCGCTACACATTGACTACATTTTGTGTAGCCTCTGGGCAACAGGTTAACCAAGATAAATCTCAGTGTTTTTACTCCAAGAATGTACAACATTCTGTGGCGTGATACTTAAGTCGAGAATTGGGATTTAAACAGAAAAATGGCCTCAAATGCTACCTCGGGGTGCCCCTGTTACATGAGCGAGTTAATAAACGAACTTACCAACATGTACTTGATAAGGTGAAACAACGACTTTTAGGATGGATGTCAACTCTTTTGTCATTTATCGGACGAATCACTTTGACTCAATCCGTTTTATATGCTCTTTCCACCTATACAATGCAGACGGTCCGACTTCCTAGAAGTCTTTGCGATGATTTAGAAAAATTAATGCGCCAATTTTTATGGGGCTCATATCAAAGTTGTAGGAAGATTAACCTAGTCAATTGGGAAAGAGTTTGTAGACCTAAAGAACTGGGGGGTCTTAACATCTACAAAATCAGAGAAACCAATGACGCCTTAATTTAGGGTGATCTTTGGTTTCTAAGCCTAAATCGCTATAGGTGCAAGTTTTATCTGCGAAGTATAATTTTGATGCCACCAACATCCCCACTTCTTTAAATGCTACGGGAGGATCAATGGTGTGGAAGAGTATAAAAGCTAATTGGCACCATATTCTTAAAGGTTTGAAATGGGCGATATGTGATGACTTCAGGACTCGATTATGGCTAGACCCTCGGGTTAAGGACTTGGGATCACTTATTTCCCATGCAAATGCTTCGATTCCTCAATCAACTATTGATCTTTGAGTTCAACATTTTGTGGATAATACAGGTAATTGGAAGTGGGATGCATTCCAATCTCTGCTCCCTCATTCGATCTGTGTATACATAGCGGGTATTTTGCCTCCTAAGCCCTTCTCAGGGCCAGATAGGCTGATTTGGGTAATATTGGACACTGGTTAGTTCACTACTGCATCAAATTATTCCATGATCATGGACCATGCGAACTATTATTCTGATGGATTTTGGAGGGCAATTTGGCGTTAGAATGACCCTTAACAAATTTGCACATTCCTGTGGCTCCTTGCGCAAGATCGATTACTTTTTAATCAACAACGTGCTTGCAAACAATTAGCTACTGAGGTTGCTTGCTATCATTATGGAGCAGAAGAATCCTCGATACATTTCGTTTGGATTGCACCAACGCACGTACCTTGTAGTGAGCGTTCTCTCCATAAGAATCTCCAAAAACATTGGTTGGTGTTTGGCTTTGACTAGTTCATTATCTTTGGTGCGGCCTGTTGGTTCCTATGGTACTGTCGAAATATGACCATTTTTTATGAACACTTTTCTAGGTCGGAATCCCCTGCTAGTTATGTACTGGAGTATGTTCATTAGATTTACAAGGCTTCGATCTGGCAAGGTAGAGCTAATATGGAACACAGACGTTGAACTGAACAACTAATAACCCCCTAGTCATGGGTATCAACGCAATGTTTGACTGGACCTGGATAGTTATACCTCGTTACATCTACAGGGAAGGTAATCGATGTGCAGACTGATTCGCCAACGCTGTCACTCATTATGAGTTAGGAATCACCACATTTACTACTGCACGTATAGGATGTCTCTCATTCCTTTTAGAGGATACATTCGGGTTTGTTTCCTTAGAGTAGTCATGTCATTTTTTTGTGTTTCTTTCCGTTGGATGCAAGAAAAAGTATAACTGGACAACAATTATGTTATAACCAATTTATTGCAGGCCATAGTCTCACCCTTCTATTTTTACGAGATACTTTAGATGGGTTTCAAAGCACTATCACATTTACAAGCGGGTTCTCCAAACCTTGCTTAAGGGAAGATCAACCCTTATTGTTGAATTGTAGTGCTCAGTGGTTACTCTCACCCTTCTTTACAGAACATAAAGTCAAACCACTATATAAACTCTCTTATTCTCTTTGGTATGTAAAAGAAGTGAGATGTGTAATATTTTTGTTCAAAATCTTCACTTCTGCAATTAACTTCTGTTTTGGAGGGAAATGCCCTACGCACTGAAAAAAAGAATAGTTTATTTTAAAAGAGGGGAATCTAACCAAACAGTCCAAGATAAGAAAAGAACTACAAATAGTTCTAAGCCCAAGCTCGAGCCCAAGCTTAACTTTACAAATCACATATGTAAGTTTATTGCTTTATGATATTACCCTTATAAATTAGAATTTAATAAAAAAATTAGAATACCAAAAAATTAGAATAAAAAAGAGATAATACAAAGGGCAATTTATTAATAAGTTGTTATTTACATTAATGTTTAAGACTTAAATATATAATCAATAAAATAACAAACTTAACTAGTAAAAGATGAAGCAAACAAATTAAAATTTTAAAAATTTAAATTTTAATAAAATTTTATTAAATAAAATTTTATTTTTAATAAATAATAAATCTTATCTTTACTCTCTATTATTACAAAATTTACCTTTAAACAAAGAATACATTCAATCATTCTCCAACACACAGTTCCTTCAAATGCAGCAATTCGTTTTTTGTATTTGCCCGAGAAAAGACAAGAAAAGATGGACACCAAGATTTGGCACCTGAAGGCCGTTGGGAATGGATATTACCGGACGACGGTGAATTTTAGGCTGCGTGTAATAGGCCAACATCACAGTTCTAGGTAGTTCCACTCGCATTTATGTACGGACGCATTGTTCCTTGATCGAAACGACTCGGTTTTCCTTTTTGGCCGAGAGACAAAAACAAAAGTTTCGATCTTTTAAACATCTGATCATGACGCATGTTCGTTTCCTGGAACACAAGTAAAGAATATCTCAATTGCTAATGAATTGTTTGAAAAATCACATGCCAATAATTTCAATTTTTGTGTTGCTCTTTTCAATCCTGTTTTTGCTGAAAACAAAGATGTACACATGGTTGACGGTTTATGATGCACCGTAACTAAACGCATAATGTGGATAACTATGTATCAAAATCCTATTGGATTCCATTTCCAAGTGAAAGAAAACTGGCATGTAGTCACGCCAGAATCGTGACAGCTGCCTTTGGCTTGCATCTTCTCCATGTGCTCGCAAGACAGCTAACTCAATGCGTTTCTTTTGTGTGTTTGTCGGTCTTCTCAACTCTCCTAACAGAAACTACTCGACAGACGTCATTTAGGTTTACCAAACCTCTTACCTATAATCTAACCGCCTCAGTACTTTTCTAAACTATAAAGACAATTTTATAAATATTATTTTTAATATTTTTCAACTAAATTCTCTCGTAATTAGTGAACCAATTGTTACTTCTAAGGCACAAGCTCATTAGACAAGATCTTCTGTCTAATATTATTCTGTATTATTCTGTTTCATAAAATCTCAACCATTTATTTTATGGGACCCACGTAAAATTTACACAAAACTTACATAAATAAATGAGTGAGATTTATTACACAATAAGATACTGTAATATTAAACAAGAGATCTAGACTCCAAACTCATGCCCGTAAATCTCCAAAGTTGTCCCCGGGACTTTTTTTCAGTTTGTAGGAGAGATTTTATTTATTTTAGTCAGGGGCATGTACGTCCAAACAAAAAACACAAATAGAGTTAGGCTCAGGCTGGCTGTCAAAACAGAAACACCTGACGCGTCAGAATCGAACCCCGAATGAGGCCTCGTCCTCATCATTTGCCATGGATGCCCCACCAAAGTATCCTTTCCTTCGTCGTCATTTTCGCAGCTCAAATCTTGAAGCCCACATCCAATTCCAAAGCGCGCCCACACAGACACACATATATAAGTCCTGAATGTCACGAGAACAAAATCGAAACTCAAAATAAAAATGAAAAGCGCAAAATATAGGAAAAGAATTAAAAGCGCAAAAATGTCTTTCCTTGCAGAGCCAAGCATGGAAAGAAACTCTCCACTCTCTCCCCCTCTCTCTCTCTATTTAAAAGCATGAAGTAGAGAGGAAAAGGAAAGGATCAAAAACCCTAACTTCGGTTCCTTTCCGTCCAAGCATCGAATCTTCGCGATTGGAATGTGTTCTGTTGGAGAATGATTCATCGACGATAGAACGTTTCAGGAATAAGTTTGGATTTCAGTTGCTTCTCTCTTTTTTATGTTTGCCATTTTGGTCTATTGATGAGGAAAATTCATCGTTGGCAGAGGATTTTGATCCTCTCTCTGCTCTTTTTTACTTTGGTCGCTCCTATCGTTTTCGTCTCCCATAGGCTCGGGAACTTCTCTCCCGCTGGTAAGTCCGTCTCCTGGGCACCAATTCACATTGCACACACGTAAAAGTTAGAGAAAACGGAGGTGTGAGAATATTACTCATTACTGAATCTCTGTCATCTTGGTGAAGCTTCTTTAGTCGTTTTAACATTAAGGTTTGGCTACAATGGTTTGTTGTTTAATAAGTTATTTTAATCTGTTTTCACAGGGCGGAAAGAGTTTGTAGAAGATTTGACTTTTGTAAGTACCTTAAATAGGATGCTTTTTGTTTCATTTCGAAGCGGTCAACAAAAAGTAAAATGGTTATATAGAATTTCAGGTTTATTTTCTTCAAGATTCAGGCGTACCAAGAAGTTATTTTCACCGTGTGAGGACAGTTTGTTGTGTATTGTGGACTCTTTTGAATTGAGAATTTGCCATAGTTCTGTAATATTTGTGTCACACCGTCTAGATTTGCTGTGCTCACCTCAAATTATTTTTAACTATTTAAATTTCCCCAATAGAAATTAGATAACCATAGATGACATGGTAAATGATTTATTGTTCACTCGTTTTTTCTTGGTGCAGAAATATAGGACCGATGCTTTAACACTTAATTCAATCAAGCAGGTTTGATGGTCTATTTCTTGGTGTCTGTTCTGCTCTCAGAATGCTAATATCTTATAGCTAATTATGCATATCCTTCTTTGTGCTCCAGGAAGCAGGTGGAGGCTTGAAAGAACCAAATCTGGTCATTTATGAAGATAAGGGTTTTGGTTCCACCATGAGTTACAACTCTTCTAATGAGAAAATTGATTCTAAGCAGTTAGAAACTTCTGGGGATGTCGATCCTGATTTAAAACAATCCGAAAATTCTGTAACTGTAGCGAATCATTCAAAAAGTAATGGTAGGTAGAATATTATTCTCGTTTCTCCTTTTGTATTTGACTGCTGTAAGCTTTCTCTGACTTGTTAATATTTATCGGTTCAGGAACTAATAATTTAGAGATAGATGAAGATCAGGCTCTGTTGAAGGAAACTAGATATTCAAGGTCAGGAGAAAAGGTAGTCTATGTCATGCCTCATGTCTTCTTGTAATGTTTTTTAGCTGGAATTTATAGTTTTCAGAGTTGAGGCTAAGTTTTTGTATATGGATCTGCCAGATCAGTAAGAAGAAATGGAATAATATGTATCTGTTAACATCTACAAACATAACCATGCTCAAGTAGACGTAAAATACAAGCTCAGTTACCTGAGCATAATCATGCTTAATGCAAAAGTTAATTATGAGCTTACCTGTGGCAACTTGTCTGAACAAGAATAGAGCTTGTGTAAGGGGTTGACGCTAACTATTCTTCAAGTTAGTGATAGAAGTCTAGGGTATAAAGAACTTTGTAGTTCTCGTTTGTTGATTTTGCCAGTTGTTATGTGTATAGCATCAATAGCTATTTGGAATAGCTAGATAAGTTTGTCTATGGAGTCACATTATTATATGGACTCCTAAAAGGGTTGAGGACATAGCGCAAAAGTTTCAAAGTTTGTATTTGTCTGTGAAATCAAATAAAGTGGAAAATATTGTCTTCAAATGTACAATTGGATATGAAGACCAATGTTATGTTTTAAGTTTAGATAAAAAGTGACAGAGAAGACAAATAAAAAGGAGAATGAGGAAATATCTTTTCTTAATCCATTTCATTCTTCAGCTACTTTTTTATAACATCACTGTAAGAAACTTTGGTCAGTAATGCCAAATTTGCAGTTCGTAACAAACATTTCAACCGATATATTCTTTTGTTCTTTACACAAAATCGGTGAACCTAGCTAGCCTTCTAGAATCTCGTATGCTTCTTCTGATGTTTTTAGAAGTTTGTGGCTTCTTGCTTCGACTTGGGCCTGGCTTAGTTGTTTGTCCCGCATCAATACCCTCCTCTTCGAGATTTACCTTACCCTCAAGGTCATAATTGGGAAAGTCATGTTTTAACTCAGCTATAACTTCCTAGGTGGCATCCGATGTAGGCTGGCCTTCCCACTGGACTAGTACTTGAGGGATATGGGTGTTATGTTGGAGTAATTGACGATAACCTAGGATGTTTGCTGGCTTCAATAGTGGGTGCTAACTTATGAAATCTATAGGCAAGGGACTTGTATCAAGTGTCGAGTCTCCCACGGAATTTTGAGCTCAGAGACATGAAACACGTTATGAAGTTTGGCAGAGTTAGGAAGATTAAGACGGAAGCAACAACTCCTATGCGCTCCGTGATCTAGAAAGGGCCAAAAAATCTTTTCGACAGCTTATATGAAGGCGATGAGCAAGAGTGGATTGTCGATAAGGCTAGAGTTTGAGGAAGACCCAATCTCCGAACGAATAGTTGACATCCTTTCATTTTCTATTGGCTTGGGTGCTCGTTCTCTGCTGTCCCTGACGCAGATTTTCTTGTAGATTGGTTCAGATTTGGGACCTAGATTGGAGAAGTTCATCAATAGATGCAATTGATGAGGAGCTTGCGATATAATCAAGCAGGGAAGGTGGGTGTCAACCAAACATTACTTCGTATGGAGTCATTTTAATGGCAGAGTGCCAGACTGTGTTATAATGCCTTTTTGCGTAGGAAAGATAGTGTAACCATTGTCGTGGGTGGTCAGACACAAAACAACAGAGATAGTCTTCCAAATACCAATTGAGGACCTCAGTCTGTGATACGACACCTCCAACATATGAGGATCACATGGGCCAAGATTTAGTCAATTAGTAGTTTGATCCCATTACGTACATCTAGTAGTTATCCCATTATTTTAGCTATTATGTTATTTTACCAATTAGGAGTCTTATCTTTTATTACGATTAGAAGTCTATCTTTTATTACGATTAGGAGTCTATATTTTATTATGATTAGGAGTCTATCTTTTATTGCGATTTGGAGTCTAGCATTATAAATATCTGATAGTTAGAACAAAAGAGCAGCTTTTGAGAAAATTAATTCCTTTTTTTTTGGAGTTTAGTCCTCTCCATACAGACTGACTTGAGAGTTTAAGATTCTTGCTCTCTAATTTATCAATAAAGTTCTATTATTCAGTTACTTCTATAGTCTTTCTTTTCTGGGTTCTATCACAAGGACATTTTTTCTGGTTTCATTCATTGGGCCTAATGCGCCAAATATCCCCAAAACCTAAATCCCCCAAAAGATATTGCAAAACTGTAAAGGAGACATCATAAAACAATCAACTCCAAATTATGATCTATCATAGGACGGGAGACATTTTTTCTGGTTTCATTCATTGGGCCTAATGGGCCAAATATCCCCAAAACCTAAATCACCCAACTATGTCAATCAAGGCTCAAACCTTGGTGGAGAGAGTAGAAATATAACAGCACTCACACTGAGCTTAACACTCAATGGCTTAGCTACACAATTCATAACCATAACCATAACCAAGTCTGTCAAGTAGATGAACATGCAAAATAACATCTGATGAAGTTATATGATCATAGGTTAAGAACCAAAAGTAGTACATGAAAAAATAAGAATAGCGTGTGTACTGACTACAAAGATTGACAAGAAGAACATGCTTCAAGCAAAAATGTTCTATGGAATTTCATTTCCAACGGTAAATAATGGCAATTTTATAGGAGAAGAAAGATAGTGATATGAAATACCTGAGAGGCTGCAGAAGAACCTGCATTTTTAGGATCAGCCCAGCTGACAGTTGGAGAATTATCATCAAGTTTAAAATCTGGGGTTGACATCTTTTTTTTAGAGTATTCTGCACATGCATGATTATAATACTCAATGAAAGCAAACCCGCGATTACGACTGGAGTTTTGTGGATCCTATGAGAGTGAAAATATGGAACTCAGTACAAATAAACCAAAAGAACAACTCAAGCTATTATTATAGTGCATGGTGCATTATTGCATACACAATATGAAAGTAGGGAATAGGGCAGCACACATACCTTCAATAGATCCAGAGAAATAACTCCTGGACCAATCTTGGAGACAACTTTCTTCATATCTTCCTCTCCCCAAGTCCTCGGAACATTACCAATAAATAATCGATGATTAACTTGAGACGTTGAACACTTTATCTTTTTACCCTGAAAAGGGCAAATTTCAATTAAGAAAAACAAAAAACAACCAAGACTAAGATACTCCAAATTGGCCCAGAAATACCCTGAAGATTTTTCAAACAGAATATAAGGAAACAACCAATAAATGCAAACCCACATCTAGTTTCTCAAGCATAAAACTAAGGTGATCCACAAAGCTAAGATCTTTTGTTAGAAAAGGAACCATGAAATGCTACCTTGAATTCAGTGTTGTTCAACTCTTTGATGGCCTTTGAAGCCAATTCCTTTGTTCTGAAGGTTACAAAAGCATAGCCATTTGCATCAGTTGAATCTTTTCCCTTCATGATTCTTACCTGATGCCAATATGTAACCAAGTTTAGACTTTCTAAGTATGACAAAGATAAATAAAGACAATCAGTGGAACTGACCTCCACAACTTCTCCTATGGATGTACAAAAACCTCTCAAATCCTCCACAGAAGAATCACGAGAAATGCCACCAAGGTACACCTCTGATCCGTGAGGGGGAAGCGCAAGAAGCTCTGCATGTATTTTCTCTTCATCTTCCTCCTCTTCAGCATCAGAGATCCTTTGAGTATCAGCCTCTTCATTTTCTTCCTCTTCTTCCACTTCCTCTTCCACCTCTTCCTCTATCTCTTCAACTTCCTCCTCTTCCTCTACTTCCTCATATTCAACTTCTTCCTCCATTGCCTCTTCAGGATCATTTTCATCATCAAGGTCAACCTGTTCTTCTGGTTCCACAGGGTTTTCAGTCACATCTTGGTTATCAACTGCCGCATTACTTGCTCTTGCCCTCGGCATGTTATGTATCTAAGAAAACAAGCTTGCGAGGCAACTGTGAAAGAAGCACAGAAGCCAGAAGCATTCACAGAAGGAAGAGTACAAGTAGGGAAAGGTGGAAACAAAATGAGAGGCCAAAAGGACTTGAAGAGTAAGAATCTCGAGTGAATTTCTTCCATAAGATAAGGATCCAAGGATTTGAAATGCGAATGATAACCAATTAATGAATGATGAGAAAGTAACAGTAGTTAACGAGACAGGCAAGAGAGTATTACGACTATAACCAAGAGGATGGATGGATGAAAATGCTCATCAGGTGAAAAAACGCAAACATTGACGAAAAGAATTTCTTGAAATCTAGACAGTGGCACCGGCACAAAATCAACAGGAAGTTTATTGTTTAATTATACATCTGGAACAGTTTCTCCACCAAAAAAAAGAAGAAAAGGAAGGAAAAAGATAAGAAATGAGAAGAAGAACTACGTGATTGCTATGCATCATCAACCATAATATTATACAGTAAAAAAATGAAAATGAGCAACAAATGGAAACTTTTCAAGGCTTAAGGCTTATATTAATACACTAGTAAGCTAGCAAAGAAGTAAGTGCAAGATTTTAGAGTGATTGATTTCAACTCATTAAGAAATTGTTTTAACAGTCATAATAAAACAATCTACATGATCTGTATCTTTTCCAAATGAAACAGAATGTTGCAGTCTGAATTTGGGTCTTAGCCTGTCAATACAAGTTTTAAAGGGAATCAACACATTACATCAACTTGGATAGTGTTCAACCAAAAATTCCAAATCTACCCTCCAGCAACTCCTAGATCACCAGGACTAAACTACTTAACTTAAATGGGACTGGAATTATTAAGTTCTTCTATGTTCTGTTGTTTGCTCCGTTGAAAAACAAAGAAAAAAAGAAAAGCCTAACCTAGCAACGATCCCAAAAAGGAGGTACACTGTTCAATACCCAATTAAATTAAGGTAATAATCATTCAGCTTCAATCATCTGGCGACTCAACACCCCCACGCTAGTTTAACCCAAATCCATCTCCAACAATTTCAAGTATAATCACCCTGAATTAATACATAGGAGCGAAGTTGATATAAACCCAAATAGAACCAGCATGAATGGTTCAACAATCCCCAAAACTACAATACGTGTAAGTAAAACAAGAACTTCCAAGCCATTGCCATTACGAGAAAGATTTCCA
>JANITW010000010.1:4825204-4836085 GCA_027564335.1 Erythroxylum williamsii | reverse complement strand
TATTGCGATTTGGAGTCTAGCATTATAAATATCTGATAGTTAGAACAAGTGAGCAGCTTTTGAGAAAATTAATTCCTGTGTTATGGAGTTTAGTCCTCTCCATACGGACTGATTTTGGAGTTTAAGATTCTTGCTCTCAAATTTATCAATAAAGTTCTATTATTCAATTACTTTTATTGTCTTTCTTTTCTGGTTTCTATCAGTCTGCCAGTCAGATTGGGGGCGTTAATCACTACTCATTGTTAAGTATGTTCTTTAGATGTTGAACAATTCACGCTAGAAGTGGCTCATGAAAATAGGGTCTTTGTCTAACACAATATAGGATGGTATGCCACGTAGCTTGGTGACTTCTTTGATAAAAAGCTCTACAATTTGAAGAGCTGTGAAGTCCTTTCCCAATGCTGAGAAATAAGCAGGTTTTGTAAGGCAGTTGACCACCATAAATATGGTCGTCTTGTCGAAGGATAGGGGTAAATGGGTGATAAAGTCCATGGAGATAGCATCCCAAACTTTCCCTGGAATTGGCAAAGGCTGTGAAAGACCTTGGGGAGGCTGGAGGGGTGTTGAAAGGCTTTCAGCTTGACATATTGAACACTTGGCAACAAAGTTACGGACATCTTGCTTGAGACCTGGCCAGTAAAAATTGGCAGCGATTCAAGCTAGAGTTCTTTGGACTCCCGCGTGTCCGCTTACAGGAGAGTTATGGAATTCAACCAAAATTAGACGTTGGAGAGCAGATTTAGAGGGAATGTATACTCACCCTTTATAGAAGATGAGGCCATCCTTGGTGGAAAAATGAGGGTGCGCAGATGGGTCATCTTGTAGGGACTGAAGGAAAGCTGTTGTAAGACCATGGGATTGAATGAATTTTTTAAGGGCTTCCCAAAAGGCTAGGACTAGTTGGGAAGTCATGTTGTGTAAAGAAACATGAGGTAGCCTTGATAGTGCATCGACTGGTCCATTTTCTTTTCCTGGTTTGTAATCAATCTCGAAGTCATAGCCTAAGAGCTTGGACAGCCATTTTTGTTGTTCCAGGGTCTGAATGGTTTGCTGAACAGGGGAACGGAGACTCTGATGATCTATTTCGATGGTGAATTCCCTCCCTAAGAGATATTGTTGCCACTTACGAACAACTTCGGTGACAACAAACATTTCTCTAGCGTAAGTAGATACTACTTGCATGCATGGAGACATGAGCTTATTGCAAAAGGCTAGGGGGTGCCCATTCTGAGACAAAACTATACCAACACCTATGCCAAAGGCATCTTTTTGGATTATGAAGGGGGCTGCAAAATTGGGAAAGGCTAAAAATGGTGTACTATAGAGGGCTTGCTTCAAGGCAAGGAAGGCAGAGGTAGCCGTTGGAGCCCATACGAAAGCGTTTTTCCGCAACAAGTCTGTTGGGGGGAAGCAATGGAAGCATACTTAGGCACAAATTGACGGTGGTACCCCGTCAAGCCAAGAAATCCCCTTAGGCTCTTGAGGGAGATTGGGAGCGGCCGTTGTTGTATTGCCTCTATTTTGTCTGGGTTTACAGCTACACCATGCCCAGAAATCTTATGTCCCATGTGGCTAATGGTGGGATAGTCAAACTAACATTTGGGTAGTTTTGTGAATAGTTGGTGCTCCTTGAGAATAGAAAAAACCTGTTGCAAATGCACAAGATGTGTTTCCCACAAAGGACTATATGTTAATATGTCGTCAAAAAATACAAGTACAAACTTGTGGAGAACTTCCCTGAATGCTGAATTCATGAGGGCTTGGAATGTTGAGGGGGCATTCGAGAGCTCGAAGGGTATTACGAGAAATTTGTAATGGCCTTCATAGGTGCAGAATGCTGACTTCTCAACATTTGTGGGGTGGATTTGAACCTGATGATATCCAGTCGTTAAATCCATTTTCGAAAATGCCTTGATGTTGTAGACTTCATCCAACAATTCATCTATTTTAGGAATGGGGAATCGGTCCTTGATAGTGACTTTATTGAGAGCCCTGTAGTCCACACCAAAGCACCATGTTCTATCTTTGTTTTGCTTACTAGGAGGATTGACAAAGAAAATGGACTCGTGCTTCGGCGGATAATTCTGTCAATCAACATTTCTCCTACCAATTTCTCGATCTTTGATTTCTTAAAGTATGAATACCGATAAGGCTTGACATTAATAGGAGGTGTGCCAGGGGTGAGAGGGATTCGATGGTCAAGGACTCGTGGTGGTGGTGGTAGCCTCGATGGTTTGGCGAAGAGCTTCTTCAAAAAAAAAAAAAGTTTGGCGAAGATGCTGTAGAAGTTGGTTAGTAGTGTTTGAAGGGCCATAATAAAGCTTGGCAGAGCCTGTGAGTGTATGGAGGGTTGTGAAGAAGGGTTGGTGGTTTCAATGGCTGATTGAAATACTAGGCAATGGAGTCAATTTTGGTGTAACGCCCTAGCAGAGAGGCTGAGATATGGGTTAAGGACAGGTGCTGCAAACCTTGGAAGCTTCCTCGAGTCCCATTTTGGTTAAATCCCATCCTAAGTTGTTTGTAATCAAAGAGAGTTGGGCCAAGTTCAGCCAACCGTTGGACTCCTAGCACAATGTTAGCGCCGAAAATAGGCACTAGTAATAAGTCTACAGTAAACAAGGTTTGATTCGCCCGGATTGGTGTTTGGAGGCAGGAGCCGGTGCACCCTAGTGAGTCCCCGTTACCTACTATAACTTTCATGTTTGAACTGGGTTGGAACGGAAGGCCTAGGTGTGTGGCCAGCCTTGTTTGAATGAAGCTATTTGTAGAGCCTCCATCAACTAGTATTATCAGTGACTGTCCATTGATTGACCCTTCGAGCTTCAATGTGGAGGGAACTATTTGTCCTATAAAAGCATGGAAGGAGATGAGAGGGGTTTTTTCTGATGTGGGTTCAATATTTTGGGGAAGGGGAATGTTTGCAGGCTCGGGGGGTGTAATCTTAGGCGTGTGGCTAGGTTCATCGCTCTCACCTTCAGCCAAGAGGTATAGGAATTGGGGTGGTTTACATTTATGGTCAGGCGTAAATTTTTCGTCACAATTGAAACAAGGCCCTTTCTTCCTTCGAGCTACCATCTCCGCAGGGGTTAGGCGTTTCACTGGAAAAGCAGGCGAGCAGTTGATTGGGGTTTGGCTAAGGGTTGTTTTGCTTGCCTGAGGTGTGAGTTGTGTTGGTTTGGTAATTGGAAATCGATAGGTGGACCCTTTTGCAGCATTGTCATAGGCCTCCCATTCGACTCACCTATACCAAGAGGCAGTGACAATTGGTGTGATCCAGTAATTACAGATGGCAAGCAGCCGAATAAGTTTGTTATAGTCAGTTAGAGAATGTTACTTAATAGGACATACGTTGTAATAATGAGGTATCGTGATATTTGGAATTGTAGGAGAGTGGGCCCCCTCGAATTGGTTCCTTCTTACTTTTTCTTTTGTCCCTTTTTTTTCATTTGATTCAGGAAAACACCACTCTTGAAGGGAAAGAAAAGAATGATAGCTTGCGTATTGAACTGTTGAGGGTAGGAAATAGAGAGATTGTTTGTTTATTGAAATCGAGAACCCACCACATTGCACTTATATTCTACGATTTTGGCCATTCCCATCGAATCGTATTGTGTTTTGGGTTTAAACAGGGACAATTCCCTCTATATATCCTCACATAATCCAGACAAAAAGCAATTTAGGAGGTTGGTGTTTGTGAGGCCATTGGTTCGGGTAGACAAGGCCTTGAATTCGCTGAGGTAGGCTGCAATGGTACGTTGTTTGAGCTTGTAGAGTTGAGCCTCATGGTTGAGGAAGGAGGATGGCCCAAACCTTAATTCGAGTTGTTGAGTGAACCCATCTCAAGTATAACATTGTCCTATGGAATACATCCATTGGTACCACTGAAATGCTGGCGTGGTCGTGCAAAAGACAACTATGGTCAATTTGTGATCATTAGGTATATCATGGTGGGTGAAGAAATGCTCAATCTGGAAAATCCAATCAAGGACATTTTCTCCAGTAAGAAGTGGTATTTCGAGTTTGGGTAGGTAGGTGGTGAGTTGGTGAGTGGGTTCTGTTTGTGGTAGCAAGGGTCGATGTAGGGTAGTTTGAGATGAGGTTTGGACTAAGGAAGATGAACCCAAAGGGGTTGGTGTGGGGTAGTTGGGAAGGAAAGCAGAGGAGACTGGGGCAAAGCTTTCTCTATTTTAGTTAGCTTGGCCAGTACTTCCGTCATGACTGCTTGTTGGCTTCCAAAAGAATCGTGCACCCATTTGAAGACACTGATGTGTTGTTGCACTGTTGTGCTCAGCGACTCGAGCTTAGAAAGCAAGGAATCGTGATGGCCAGATGGTCTGTGATTTTGGTCAACTGCTCCTCTACAGCAGCCTTTGATCTAGTGGTGACACCTTCTGTCATTGTTAGGCTCTCAATGAAAGCACCAATGTTATGTTTTATTTGTCTGGAAGTTAAAATAGCAGGCGTAGGGGAAGAGGAAAAAGACAAATAAGGGGGAGAATTGCTAGAAATTAAGGGAATGAAATTTAGAGAAAAAGTGACAGAGAAGGCAAATAGAAAGGAGAATGAGGAAGTATCTTTTCTTAATCCATTTCATTCTTCAGCTACTTTTCTATAATGTCATAACAAACTTTGGCCAACAATGCCAACTTTGCAGTTCATAACAAATATTTCAACAGATGTATTCTTTTGTTCTCTACACAAAATTGGTGAACCTAGCTGACCTTCTAGAATCTCGTATGCTTCTTCTGATGTTTGTAGAAGTTTCTGGTTTCTTGCTTCGACTTGGGCCTGGCTCAGCTGTTGTCCTGCATCACACTTCAATATTAAATGTTCCTCATCCTCTTTTAGTAAATTTTCGAAGCTAGAGATAATTTTTGATTTTGCATTTGTTTGCTTTCCGTGACCTCTTAACAACAGATTCTTTCCAGTTTTGCTTGCAAGTCATAGTAGGCAAACTGATTCTAGTGCGCTCTTTAGCAACAAGGTGGATTTTAGGTTGCCGGGGTAATATTTGGTACTTGAAATATGAATCAGAGTATAATCTAGATACTGGAAATTATAGGCTTGCCCTTGAAACACATATATCTTTGGGCAAGAACTATTTTCCCTCAGAGAAGTTGGGAGATAAGGAAGCTGGAATTATCTTTGATTGAAGATAATCAGTTATGTAAATGATTGATGTGTGGAAAGGGAGTAGTTTCTGGGGTAATTTAAGATAGAAAACACAGTTCCCTTTGAAGTTCAGTTACTTATCTTTGGCAAAATATCATGTAGTTTAAGGATTTTACCATCTTATATGTGAATTGGATTTTTCTATTTTTCTTGTTCTTTCTTTGTTCTTACAATTCATCTTTTCCTAACATAACTACAATTGAAACCACTTTTAATATTTTGGGATTTTTTATGGTTCATCTTAGTTTCCCAGTTTGAGGATGTTTCTTTGTATTATGCCGCAGGAGCAATCCAATCGAAAAATTGTTCAGGATGATCAGAAAGTGCAGCGTCCAGTGCGGAGGGCAGTAGACGAGAAAGTAAAAGAGATTAAAGATCAGCTGATTAGAGCTAGAACATTCTTAAATTTTGCTATACTAGGAGGTAATGCTCACTTAGTAAAGGAATTGAGGATGCGAATGAAAGATTTAGAAAGGGTTACTGGTGACGCTAACAAGGACACAGATTTATCGAGGAGGTAGTGCCTGATCCATATTTTTTGTCTTAAGTTGGCTAATAATAAGTTGATGGATAAGATAATATTCCTAATTAATGCTCACTAGAGAAGAATATGCCAGTAACAGTGTAATAGAATATTTTTCAAGCTCAAATTCTGGATGAATGGGTTTGAAATCTGAACCACACACTTGCAGTGCTTTGAAGAAAATGAGATCCATGGAGGCCTCATTGACCAAAGCCAGTCAGGTTTTCCCGGACTGCTCCTCCATGGCTAAGAAACTTCGTGCTATGACTTACAATGCTGAAGATCAGGTTCGGGCACAGCAGAACCAGGCAGCATATCTTGTTGATCTTGCTGCTAGGACTACACCAAAAAGCCTTCATTGCCTTTCTATGAGGCTTACAACTGAATATTTTACCGTGTCACCAGATGGTAGGCAGTTCCCAAAACAAGAACGAGTGCATGATCCAAATCTCCTTCACTTTGCTGTTTTTACCGACAACGTTCTGGCCTGTGCTGTTGTTGTGAATTCAACTGTGTCCTCTGCGCTGGTATTCTGCCCTTTTTTCTTTTTAGTATGCCTATCTTTTTCTTCCCGGTATTTTGGCTTTGTCCCTGTTATCTATGAGGTTCTTATAAATTGCATTCTCAGTTGGTCAAAAATTGTAGACAAAATCACTACTAAAAGAAAAGAAGGCACTAAAGTTTAGAAAATCACTCCATGCCCGGTTCTCCTGTCTAATTTAGAACCATCTCATCTATTTCCATGAGTACTAAATATGTCATATATGGGCATATGATGTTTGTTGCAATGATTACTAGTGCTCGAGGGAGCAGTATTGTTTTTACTTAATAATAATCTCTGGCAGAACGAGGATTTTATTCCCTTTTTTGTTTCTGAATTTCCCTGAATAAGACTGGCCCAATCTAGTTTCATTGTACAAGCACCACTAGAATTCATTGCAAGAGAAATGCTAAAGAACAGTGTTACATTAGTCTCCTCAATCATAGTATATTATCTTGTTAGATCATGAGCTTCTTAGGAACGTCCACTGTGATAGAAAAGTCTACTTTCATCTGAGATTCATGAGGAAATTTGCAAATGTTGAATGGTTATTCTAGATTCAGTATGGGCAGCCTTTTACCATAGTATGACTTAAAGTATATTCCTCATATCTAGTCTAATTATGCATTTCTTTTGCCTGTTCAATTGAAATGACTCAATTTATGTTGGCTTACTAACATATCAAATTTCCATGTATTAAATAGTGCACCGCTTTCTTTCTGACATATGATTGAGGGTAATAACTTTTGACAGGGGTCACATACTATCCATACTTTTCAAGAATTTAATTGGATGAGATTGTTTTTTCTTTTATATTTCCACTTATTATGGAACTTGATAGATCCTATTGTTCTGTCTTTTATTAGGCACGCATTATTTGTGGCCTTGTCTGGTCTTAGTTGTGAACTTGGGTTCAGGTTCCAAATCTGAGACAGTGCATTCATGTGTTCCGCTGTCACATGCCATGGGTGTGTGAACTGCTTCTTGTTGGCATGGTTGCTTTTGCAACGAACTGTTGGGCCTTTTATATCAGGATCACGTGTATAAGAATACTGATTGGATGTTTATCTGTCGTTTGGTTATCTATTACAGGAGGAAGAGAAAATCGTTTTCCATGTTGTAACTGACTTTGTCAACTTCCCAGCAATTTCTATGTGGTTCTTATTGAACCCTCCTGGAAAAGCTACAATCCAGATCCAGAGCATAGATAATCTAGCAGTGCCGTCTGGCATGCATAAGTCAGGAGTGAACGTGCAAAATTCTCTTGACCCAAGATATAGTTCTAGACTAAACTATTTGCGTTTTTATCTCCCTGATGTATTCCCTCACTTGAACAAGGTTGTGCTTTTGGACCACGATGTAGTGGTGCAAGGAGACTTAAGTGGAGTTTGGAGCATGAATATGAATGGAAAAGTAAACGGCGCAGTGGAGACTTGTCAGGAGAATGAAGCTTCATTTCACAGAATGGATATGTTTATAAATTTCACAGACCCATTTGTGGCAAAGAGATTTGATGTCAAGAGATGCACATGGGCATTCGGAATGAATTTGTTTGATTTGCAAGAATGGAGGAGGCAAAATTTAACTGATCTTTACCACAAGTACATGCAATTGGTAAGGGAATACATAGCATTTCATCATAATTGCTCTTGACTGAACATACATGTTAATGCTTTTTGCCCCGTGGCTAATCTCAGGGTAATGAGAGGCCATTGTGGAAGGCTGGAAGCTTGCCGATAGGTTGGGCAACCTTCTACAACCAGACAGTCACTTTAGATAGGAGATGGCATGTACTTGGCCTAGGCTACGAGTCAGGAATTGGACAAGATGATATTGATAAAGCAGTAGTGTTACACTATGATGGAGTAATGAAACCCTGGCTAGACATTGGTATCGCAAAGTATAAGGGTTACTGGACCAAATTTGTCAACTATGATCAACCTCATTTACAGCAGTGCAATATTCACCCCTAAACGATAGGAAAGGATGCGTAACAAAGTGGTGTTACCATGTTCGCTTCTTGTTCTTGGAACTTACGTGATCACTTCATTCTTTTGACCGTTTCTGTTGTAAATTTTCACCTTTTGCCAAATACATGCCCTTTGATACTCTTCTAGGAAATAAGTGATGACATAATAAGAGGCTGTGGGGCATTAAGTGCTGCTATTACTGTGTAAATAACTCCATTCAGAACATTATTTAAGAAAACGAAGACACTGAGGGAAATAGATTTTGATACTTCTCAACAATTCATATGCGGTTGAATCTCTGTTCTTTTGTTTTCTAACGTATAGTTGAATCATTGGAGGTTAACATGGAGGAAAAAAGTTGAATCTAAAAAACGAAACGCCCTTCCTTTTAATTACATCAACAATAATGTTAAAGACTTTGGATCAATCCACATCGTACAAAATTTTCTAGCTAATGAAAGTTGAAATACATCATAATAGGATAAATCTCACGGTCACTATTATTAAAAAAATTTTATTTAATTTTGTAATTATATTTTAAAATTTAAAAAGTTCAATTTTTAATTTTTTGCAAATTTAATTAGAAATTAGCATTTTTATTAGTGAATATGACGGAGAAAGCCATTTCAATCGTAATTTCAAGTGCGTAAGATAATAGGTGAAATAAGAATTTGTATGTCAAATTTTTGTTTAAATAATTAATTAATATTAATACAAAAATTAAAAACAAGTAAATGGGATTTTAATTCTTGCGATTGGGAAGTGTTACAAAGGCTTTTCTTTAGCATTGAACTTATCCGCAAGATGCTCCAATTCTTTTGCATGACAATTTTACTTAGGTCCTTCCAAGCAAGACTCAGCCTTTTCACGTAATCGTTGACCAACTATCGAGTTCTCGAACGTCTCACGACCCTGTTTAACTCTCATACTCGCAAGAAAATACGAAAGTCCTAAAATAATAAAGGACTAAAGGCAATAACAAGAACAAGAAAGAGATTTAGCTAAAAGTCAACCTTCATTACATCCCTCAAATAGACAAAGAAATACTCTTTCAATCTCTATGTCTCACAATACTCTCCTCTTGATTATGAGAGCAAGGCACAAATAAGCTATTTATAAGCATTTCTAGATGACTAAGTTAGAATCTTAATAAAACTTTACTTCCGAAGATCTTATCCTTATTAGATTACATCAAACTAACACATCCCTATTCAATTAGGACTCTATCTAATAGGATTAAGCTACATTACAATAACAAGATAAAAGATTACATTATCTAGGTATGATTATCTATATTCACGAAGATCTCCTCTATTTTCAAATGATCCTTCTACATGATCTTTATCTCTCAAAGTTGATGTTCATCAACTGTGATCTTATTCGTCACATCGTTCAAGATCTCATCATCTCTATCCGTTGATAATGATTCATCCGAGCTGATAGCACACTGGTCCGATGCATACTCATGCCAGCTCTATTAGTCATGGTCTGTCCACTTGAGCATATACTAAGTTCTTAATCCATCAAGAACTTAGTCTTAGCCAAGTCAACTCATACACGGTTTGAAATTCTCCCAAAAGCGGACCATGTTTGATCTACTTACTAAGTAACTTTGGATCTCTCGCATATTCACATCATGCGTGTGATCCAACTAGCCTTCCATTTGAAGTTTGTTTCAAGTTTTCTTTTAGTCTCACATTCGAATCTTGCATCTCATCGAAGATTTTCGCCAATGCGTATCAATGCATGTCAACGCTTGATATTGCTCCTTCTCGTCCTTACCTCCTCGCAAATCTTTTGCCTTGTCCGTTGTTCCGTTTGTCGAGCATTAGTCAAGGCTTGCTAATGCTCGTATGATCTCGCTATTACGAACTTTGGGGTCTAAGAGGAAGCTTCTATTAGTTGATGTGTCTAGGATGCCTCTTCATAAATTGTTATGGAAAAAGAAACTAGTGTTATGCACAAAGGCAAGTAGATAATGTTGGCGTCATTGTTATGCATAAAGACAAAATGAGGATCGAACAGGAGGAGGATAAAGAAAAAGGAGATTTTGAAATTTTATAATTTTATTTATTTACTAATTTATATATTATTGGTTGAGTCGGTCGTGCTAAGCCCAAACTCACTAAAAACGACTCATGGATCCATCGGTCGACCCTGCATGAATTGACCTAATTCCTATGCACTATGCTAGGCCCATGCCCTACTCCACGCATCCACGACCCACTCACAAGTGGAAGTCTCCTATGCATACGTAAAGACTTAAACCTAGCAACCATCTCATATATAAGGTACAACTTTGCCATGATAAGGGTAGGTAATCAGAATCTTAGTTTTCTCTGCTCACAGCTATCCTACCCTTACAAAAAGACTAACTTGAGCGTCGGAGGAGCCTGCCGAATTCCAACCCCCAGCGTGCCTTGTGTTGTTTTGCAGGAATTCTTGTTGAAGACAGTCAAACTCATGGATCCAAACGGCAACGTGCAGCCTCGCCAGAATCAGGTTGAACTACTTCTATATTTCCATTTCAACTTATTTTTACACTCCCCTTGTATGGCTCATCTGGTCGGGGTTGTAACCAGTGTAGGAAAATCCCGAGGTGTTCATCACATGAACACAGTGCGGAATTTAAAATTTTGAGTCCCGGGACATTCCCGAAAGCCAGGATCCATGTG
>JANITW010000010.1:4732946-4743123 GCA_027564335.1 Erythroxylum williamsii | reverse complement strand
GTCATCCATCCTATGGCCCTCATACTTTCTATTTGGTTTTCTTTAATAAGATGAGACACAAGTCTCCTGTTTAAAAATTCCACAACAACATTGAATTTCCTACATGCTTTTCCTCTGCCCATTACATATTGGTAGACTTCTTACCATATGATAGTTTTCAATATTTTATGGGGAATTTGAATTAATTAGGATGATTCATGTCATGAGTATCCTCAAATGTAATAACATGCTAGAATAGTGGTTCCAAAATTCCTATCCCTCAAAAGCTCTTTCATTCGGTACAAAAGGATGGAAAACTCATGTATGCAATATAGGGAATCTGAGCACTAAAAACGGACAGAACATGAAGCAGCAGGTTTCACCTTACACTCTGTTAACATCCCATGTTCATACCTAACATTGATCATAACATATGCCTAATTTCAATAATTTCCCCAAATCATTCTAACTATGGGAAGGTTAATCCCCAAATCATTCACGTATGTGTACACAACAAACAAAAAAGAGTATATTCTCAGATCAAGGTATCATAGAGGACTTACCACTTTCAGCAGAAGACGCCAAAGTTCAACTTTCAGCAGAAGACGCCAAAGTTCAACTTTCAGCTTCCGACTCCTAACAATGCTGATGTTTCTGCGAAACCAGAGAAGAGGACAACAGATTTTAAATCCAAATCAAGTATCAACATTCGGTTGTCTTGATGGAAAACTGAAACATTTTACTAAACCAAACAAACATCCCTACCGAAACCCATTACGTATTACAGAAGAACAAACACGAGATGGGATGAAAAACGTCTTACCCAGAAGAGAGGCTCGATTGTCCAACATTGGGTTCGCTTGGGAGAGTGACGTCTGGAGACGAGGCAGAAGGAAGAACACGAGGTGCGAGAGAGAGGAGAAGCAGATCAACGAAGAGGAGGTGCGGGTGAGACGAATCAGTTGGAAGAAGCAGGTGTAGCCTTTAGAAAGAAGAAGGAGAGAGGGGTCTTTTGTTCCTCTCAAACGTTGGACAATGTCTCTGTACCTACATTTGGGTTTGGACAGAATTTTCTGTCTTTGTCCATTGCGGACAGGACAGAAAATAATGCAGAAAGGAACCAAAAATACTCAAGGCACTATCCTCACCCCTGAGGACAGTAACCAAATGCAGCCTTCGTGAACCCACACAGGTAAAGAAGCTAAAGTAACCGTTAGATTAAATGGATGATGGGGATGGATTGTGTGGTCATCCATCCCCTTCGCCCTTATTATACATACTTAATAATTCTAACATTATAGAATTCTCCATCTCTCACTCTCTCTCTCTCTCACTCTCTCACTGCCTTAAACGTCGACGTTTTTGGTTGGTGATTCTCTCAGTTACTCATGTGTTTCTTTTTTATCTCTGTAATAATCACCAGCCACTGTAATCACACCAACCGCTGTCAAGGTATTTACCTTGTTTGTTTGATTCTCAATTTGTTTGTTTCTTTGTCTTTGTCGCACTAAAGGATACTTTTAAATGGGGTTTCTCTCGTTTCGTAATCCATAGCATTTTCTGGGGCGTTCTTTTGATTTTTTGTTGACTTTTACCCTTTTTCTCCTCCTAGGAGTAAGACAGAATTTATTGCTTGCCGAGAGTCTTTTGAATTATTGTTTTTTGAATTGAAAGGTTTACATGTGGTTTTTCTTTTTTTTCTTTCGGTTTTCCCCAAGATCAAATTTTGATTACTAGAAAGTGTTGCTCTTCACTAAAGAAAAGAATCCTTTTCTTGATTTTTGAGGAAAGACTTAACAATGGATGAAAATGTTTTCAATTCAAAAGGGAGTTGATTTGAGGAAATAAAGTCCTCAACTTCATACACAAGTTACTGATTGTTGCATAATACGATGATATCTATACTTTTCGAAAGCCTTTGTTCTTCTAGCAGTGACAACAAGAGCTAAGCTCCTTCCATTACTCATCACCATATATGCTTCTTTTCTTGCTCATTTCTGGGATTAGCCATGTCTTTTTTGTCCCTTTTTCTTAGCTTAACTTATTATGGCTTTATGTTTTCTCTACTTTTTGGTACTTGGTCTATGTGTCGTCATCAGCATATAGCTCACCAACTGCTCGACGAAATTTCCAAGTGATTGGTTGTTTATTTCCTTTGACATGTTGTTCCCTCGTTTCTTTTTATGTTTATTTTCTTCTATTTTACTTCATTTTATTAGAGATTAAAGGATCCTGTTCGTCATTTTGAGTTCGACTGAAACTTCGTAGCTTAAATTTTTTATTTACAACTCTACTTCATTGTTAATCTAGTTGATTCTCAAAATAACGATTGTCTTATAGGTACAATCATTTTCTTTGTTCATGTTATCTTGTTTTGGTTTGTGATAGTCTCACGTATCATAGCTGATACTCTAGCTCTTATTTGTGATTAATATGGCTCATCTTATTTTGGAGAATCCTAATTCCAGTCAATGGTCTTGAGAATTGTTTTGTTTTCAAGCATTAGGATGGGCTGTTTTACCTTGTCAAATAACCTATAGGTTTCTATGCTTTAGCCAAGGACCTTAAGCACAAGCATCACGATGCTTTGTTAACCCACACAGGTAAAGACATTAAAGTAACCGTTAGATTAAATGGACAATGGGGATGGATTTTGTGGTCGTTCATTCCCTTCGCCCTTAGTATATATACTCTCCCATTATAGAATTTTCCATCTCTCTCTTTCTCTCTCTCTCTCCCCCTCTAATTATCTTAAACGTCGAGGTTTTGGGTTGGTGATTCTCTCAGTTACTCTTGTGTTTCTTCTTTATCTCTGTAATTCTCACCAGCCATTGTAATCACACCGACCGTTGTCCAGGTACTTACCTTGTTTGTTTCATTCTCAATTTTTTTGTTTCTTTGTCTTTTTCGCGCTAAAGGATGCTTTTAAATAGGGTTTCTCTCGTTTCGTAATTGATAGAATTTTCTGGGGCGTTCTTTTGATTTTCTGCTGACTTTTACCCTTTTTCTCCTCCTGGGAGTAAGACAGAATTTATTGCTTGCCGAGTGTCTTTTGAATTATTGTTTTTTGAATTTAATTGTTTACATGTGGTTTTTCTTTTTTTTCTTTCGGTTTTTTCCCATGATCAAATTTTGGTTACTAGAAAGTATTGTTCTTCACTGAAGACAAGAACCCTTTTCTTGATTTTTGAGGAAAGCCTTAACAATGGATGAAAATGTTTTCAATTCAAAAGGGAGTCGATTTGAGGAAATAAAGTCCTCAACTTCATGCACAAGTTACTGATAAAGTCCTCAACTTCATGCAAAAGTTACTGATTGTTGCATAATACGATGATATCTATACTTTTCAGAAACCTCTGTAGTGACAACAAGATCCAAGCTCCTTCCATTACTCATCACCAGGTATGCTTCTTTTCTTGTTCATTTCTGGGATCAGCCATGTCTTGTTTGTCCCCTTTTCTTAGCTTAACTTATTATGGCTTTATGTTTTCTCTACTTTTTCGTCCTTGGTCTATGTGTCGTCATCAGCATATGGCTCGCCAACTGTTCGACGAAATTTTCAAGTGATTGGTTGTTTATTTGCTTTGACATGTTGTTCTCTCGTTTCTTTTTGTGTTTATTTTCTTCTATTTTACTTCATTTTATTAGAGATTAAGGGATCTTGTTCGTCATTTTGAGTTCTACTGAAACTTCGTAGCTTAAATTTTTTATTTACAACTCTGCTTCATTGTTAATCTAGTTGATTCTCAAAATAATGATTGTCTTATAGGTATAATCATTTTCTTTATTCATGTTAGCTTGTTTTGGTTTGTGATAATCACACGTATCATAGTTGATACTCTTGCTCTTATTTGTGATTAATCTGGCTCATCTTGTTTTGGAGCATCCTAATTCCAATCAATGGTCATGAGAATTGTTTTGTTTTCAAGCATTGGGATAGACTGTTTTACCTAATCAAATAAGCTATGGATTTCTATGCTTTAGCTGTGGACCTTAAGGGCAAGCATCACGATGCTTTGTGAACCCACTAAAGATAAGCTCATGTTCAGTGGATCTTCAAATAGAATCTAGGATTTTTGTTGCATAATGGTGTCTTCCTTTCTTACTAAGGTCTTTTCAGTTACTGTTCTCACCCAAAAAAAAGTGAGTTGCTAGGTTATCTTGTTCTATCCTTGTTGGTGTCTTTGATGCCTATGGTTACATTACATATGTTGGTCTTATGATACTTGTTTCCCTTCTTAAATCATGGAAGTTGAGGTAAACAACATCTAGATCGAACTGGAAAAGTTGAATTAATGGAAGGTTATTTTGTTGAAATAGAAAGACTGATTATAATTTATAGGATCTATGTAGTGGAGTGTAAGTATCTATTAATGTGTAATAGATAAAAATGATATGGAATTATGAATGTTATCATAATCCAATATTTTTAATATTTGGGCCTTTTTACCTCGAGTCAAATGGACTGAAATTTTCCCAAGCTTTTAACATTATATTTTTATTTATTAAATAAATTTCTGATGCTTTATTTTAAGAATTCACCAGTTATTACAACGTCAATGGATAATGAAGGCTAAACATATTTATCGTGAAGCTAATTAAGCTACGGATTGGCTAGCCAATCAGGCCAAGTCTCTAGAACTAGGCATTTATTAGTATCAAATAATTCCCTGTGGGTTGTGCTACTATCCTTCTAGAGGATATATCTAAGATTTCCTTTCCCCGCTTAGTACCTTAGTATGTTTGTTCTTCTCCTATTATTAAAAAAAAAAAAAAAAGATACAACTACTTACGTTGTTTTTAGTTTTCGTTAATCTTCCTCTCAAGGAAAGCCACTCGATTCTTTCTTCTCCGGATCTTTGGGTACGGTGAAATTACTGCTGTTTCAAAGATTTGTCACTTTATTTTCCAAACACTCCCGCACGCTTCGCTTGTTGAGTTTCTCACTTGTCACTTTATTTGTTATTAAAGGATTTGAACCTGAGAGCGAATCAAAGAACAAAGCTGAGGTTGTTGGGCAGGTTCTCAAAATGTTCTATCTAAGCCTAATAGAGCACAAGCTACGCTTGCCTCCCTATCTTCTTAGCCTTCCTCTCGAAGAAGCGATCAAGAAAGAGCTTGACAATATTTTTCTTGACAAGGTCCGTTATTGGTCTACCCCATCTCTCTTGTTTTACAGGTTTTTATCTTCTCATAAACATAAAGGTGTATTGTGTTTTGTTAGTCAGGTTATAGCTAATTTGGGATTGTGTGTTTCGGTCTATGACATCCGCAGCATTGATGGAGGTTTTATTTTCCCAGGAGATGGAGCTTCCACTTACACTGTATGTTAGATTTATGGTGTTTGTATACAGAAAACGTCACGCCTATGTAATGTTCGATAATACGCGTCATTTGTTGTTTAAAACTCACCGTAATTTCACTTAATTCCCTGGATATCGTTCTAATTTCTTATTAACTAAACCGATTAAGATCTCTGTTTGCGATTTTATTAAATAATTGTTCTGGGTTGGCGATTTTATTGATGGTTCCGTTTAAAAAATTGGTTCTTTATGTCAAAAGTAGTGTCTGTGCACTCTACGTGCTTTTCATATGAAGAGCTGACCACCTTCTTTCTTTTTGGCAGGTAGAGTTTAGAATGGTTGTGTTCCGTCCATTTGTGGGAGAGGTTATTGCTGCAAAACTTAAAGAGTCTGATGAGGATGGTTTGCGCTGTATGTCTTAAAGATGCATGTTATGTATCTTCTGTCCGTTTTTCTTAATCCACTGTTGGGTTGGAGTAAAAGGTGCAATCCCTGTAAGAACCAAATTGTGGAGGAAAAGTATTATGCCATTTATTTGGTCTCTGGATTATTAGTGGTTCAGAAGCTGGGAATTAATCTGGGGATAAATGATGCCCATCTCTTTTTCTCCAACATATGCAAAAAGAGAAATCTACAAATTTTGTGTTTATGAGAATCTTGGGAGAAGTGCATGTCTGTTCTATTTGAAATTGGTCATGATGTTCCCTTTCACTGGCTTATACTATTTAGTAACTACAAGCAGCCGTTTTTCTTGTTTACTATGTACTGTTAAATTCATATTCTTCTTTACTGAGAACGTGTAGAAGTTTGTTTCAATTCTGCATTTCGGCATTTAGGTTTTGCTTGTTAGCTTCTGTTTGCTGAGGTTGGAAACCATGATTGGCAGTGTCACTTGGGTTTTTCGATGACATTTTTATTCCATCCCATCTTTTACCACATCAATCTCACTCTGTGCCTGACCCAGAGAAAAGGTAAATACTCCTCTGGTCTATGATAGGGTAGTCTACTAAGTAGTTCACGTTATTGCATCTTTCACTATTTCCTTTTTAATATCTACCACACTGACTCTCTCATTTTCCTTTTCACTTGTATGCATATATGAAAGCTATGATCTTAGAAACTTGTAATAATAATGACAGATACAAGGTCAGATGGATATGGGAGTTTGATGCAGGACAACAATATTTTATAGATGGGTTAGACGAGGTAATAATTGATATTCTATGACATTTAGATTTCTATTCATTGACTTCTGATTTGTTTTCAGATTAAGTTTCAAGTCCGAACAGTGAGTTTTCCTCCAATACCACTTGAGCAACAAGAAAAGCCATTTGCCCCTATGGTGATTACGGTAAGTGATCTCAACTAGTCTGAGTTACTGTTTAGATGCTGTTTTTCAAACAACTGTGTTATTAGGCTGAGATCAATCTTGCCCCTTCTTTCTGTACTTCCTCTTTTGACATGCCTTCTTGATGCTTAGACATTAGTGAGTTACAAGCATATGTATGAATTTTGGTATGCTTTCATTTTTGCACGAAGATGACAGAAATAAAGATGTAGCTTCGTCATGGGGGCCATTGCCATTGCTAGTTGGCAAGTGCAATTTGTTGGTGTTTTTTCACTTTTCTGTGGTTGATATATACATCTTCAAGATGGCTTATAGTCTTCATTGCAGGGAACGATTGATGCAGATGGCTTGGGACCGGTTTCATGGTGGTGACATAGAAGACAGCAGTCCCAAAATTCTGATATTGAAAACAGAACTGGAACGAATTTATTGAAGGTCGTAGAGCCGCTTCTGGTTAATTTCACAAGCATAACAATACTTGTAATCAATGTCTTGTGATAAGAGGTAGTGAGTGTAAGGGTTGAAGCCCCATCAACTCTGTATCTATCTCTGTATCATGGCTTGTTTAATGGGAAGTAAACAGGTATGATAATTGTCAAACAGAATATTTTCAAGTCTCTAATGTTAATAAAAACCAGTCTAAAGAATATTAAACAAGCTCACTTTTCATTTTTCAAGAGGTAAATCTAACCAACTGGCTTCCAAAAGTCTAGCTACCAATAACGATCTCAAACGAATGAAAATCGGCAGAATACTGAAATCTTTAGCATCCTTTGTATAAAACAATAGTCAACAAGCAAACTCAGTTTTGATGTGGCAAACAGAAGTATTGTTTACAATACAAAACTATAAAACCGGAAGGCCCTTCTTTGATTTTTCCCCACTTCCTCACAATGATAAACCCTCCTCCACCATCAAGCAGCCTCACAACAGATGAACAAAGACAAAGTACTACCATATGCCCTTTACATAGCGAATAGATAGAAGTAACGTTAAGGTATTCCCATTTTTTAATAATTGAAAATGTGTTGTAGGATATAGTGAGGGGCACTATTCAAACAAACACTACACCTCCAAACTGCGAACAAGATTAAGAAACTCTTTATATTGTGAGGTTAATCATCAAGGACACGTCAAATATGTACCACTCAACCACTCACCAAGCCTCCTCGCTTCCAGATCTTCATCCCCTTTTTCTCTGATTACTTTTTGTATTCATAATGTTAGCTTACTGTAAAGCCACTAAGACAGGATTCATTCGAAGACTTTCCACTGGGTTTGAAAGTTCTTTCACTGAATTAAGTTCCAAGTTGGTTTCCTTTTTGCAATCTGATTCCTTCAACTCTTTATGCTCTGGTCCAGTTTCTTGAGTGCCCACACCTGCTGCATCAATACCAGAATTTGTTGTTTGAACTGCTCTATCATTCTTGTGACATTAAGTTTCTTGAGGCCCTCTTGGAGTCTGTGGACTCCCTAGCACCACATCAAATGGGATAGGTGCAGGAGGTGGGGTATAAGCATCAGGAACAATTGTATCGAGATTAGTATCAACTAGGAGCCCCATGCTGAGATGACAGTGGCACACGTCCTTCTGATGCTCTGGGATAGTGGAAAACAAGAATGAGATCAAAGAGAGATGAGTACGCTGCTCTTTGTAGTCAACACAGGTTCTTTTGCAAACTAATTAATACATATTCTAATTGAAGTACGTACTTGTTGAACCAACCAACAGAAGCTTAAACTGAAGAAACATATTAAACGGTAACAATGTAAACGAACTATAGAAATATACTTGAATTTTATTGAATCATCACATGAGTATTTATACACAAGAAAGTAACAGCCAAATAACAACTTCCTGTATACTAGCAACAAATATGCAAAATATCAGTTAAGATAGATAGGACCGAGTCAACTTCAGTGATTCCAGGAACAAACTGACTGTGCTGTTATGCCCCCCTCAAGTAAGGTATGGTGTAATAACACCTAACTTGGGAAGTACACGTTGAAAGGCTGGTTTGGACAAAGTATTGGTGAGTGGATCAGCAAATTGATTAGCGGAGTGAATGTGGGAGACATGTAGACCTCCTTTGCTAGTGTTCCTTGTAGAAATGCATTGTTGACGTCAATTTGATGCAACTGCCAGTGGCGTTGGACAGCAATAGTTAAAATAGTACGGATTGTGACCGGTTTTACCACGGGGCTGAAGGTATCATGAAAATCAACTCCAGGTCATTGTGTGAATCCTTTGGCAACCAAGCATGCTTTGTACCTGTCAATGGATCCATCAGCCTTTGTTTTAACACGAAATAAACACTTACAGGGGGCAATGTTTTTAGTGTAGTCATATGGAACCAATTCCCAAGTCTAATTCTTCATTAACGCATCAAATTCAGCTTACATTGCCGCTCTTCAAGAATCAGATTTATGTGCTTGTTTATAAGTGACAGGAATAAAATTATCATTAGTGGTAACGTGGGCTGTGTAGTCAACTATTTTACGGTGCTTAAGATGTCATTTTGGGACTGGGTGACTATAGTACGAGGCTAATGTGAGGGAGTGGAGGAGGCTTGTGTTGTAGGGAGCAAGGGTTTAGGGGATTGTATCGTTGTAGAAGGTTGTTGGTTTTGTGGACGACGTTGATACGTTCAATGTATAGGTGGCTTTCGATTGGTGGAGATGGTAGGAGAGGGTCGTCTAGTGGAGTCAGTGAGTAGGGGTGAGCGAAAAATAAATGGCATACTTAGGTCGTGACTGGCGGATGGATCTCTAAGGGCGACCTGTTGTGCAAAAGAATTGGTGGAAGGAGAGCGACTTGTATCTCGTGCAACCGAAATATATGGAAGAAGAGAAGTGTCGATGGAATTGGAAGAATGATGGCTAAGTTCTGAAGGTGGATGGGTTTGAGTTGAAGGAATAACTTCCCATTGCACTGTGGAATAGTTGTTTTTGAAAGTGGAAAACAGATTTGCAAAAGGAAAAATATTTTCAAAAAATTGGACATCCCGTGAAAGAAAATTTTTGGAAGAAGTGGGATCAAAACACTGATGACAATGTTGGGTAAGGGAAATACTGAGATAGACACAAGGTTTGGAGTATGGATCTAATTTATGGTTGGCATATGGTTGTAATCAAGGATAGCATAGGCAACCAAAAGGTCTGAGAGAGTCATATTTAGGTGGTTCTTTAAATAGGACTTCATAAGGAGATGTATGGGCTAGTGTAGACGTAGGTAATCAATTAATGAGATATGTGGCATCATGGCAAGAAAAGGTCCAAAAGTTGTATTGTAACACCCCACTCCCGATTGACCCGAACCCGATATCGTTGGTGATATCCGAGTCTGTGCCCCGCGAGGGTGGCGTACTACATCAGTCGATTAAAACTCAGTATACATTTTTTTTTGGGAAGCCATTGATTTCACGTTAGCGCGGCAAACACAGTAAGTAACTAAAACCCATATTCATAAAAAACCAGTTTCAGTTATTACAGTCATCCAAGAATAATTTACAATCAGTCAATGAGTAAAACATTAAAACCACAATGG
>JANITW010000010.1:4637332-4653473 GCA_027564335.1 Erythroxylum williamsii | reverse complement strand
GATTTCTCATAAATCGAAAGCATTCGATTGTTTCATAAAATACATGAACTTGGTTGAGAATCAATTAGATAAGAAAAAAAAAGCATTACGAATTGATTGAGGACAAGAATACTTGTCAGAAAAGTTCAAAAGTTTATGTGATGAGCAAGGAATAGAAAGACAATTAACAATTCCAAGAAACCCACAACAAAAAAATATCGTTGAAAGACGAAATAAGACACTATTAGAAATGATTAGGTCCATGATGGCCCAAGCAAATTTACCAATCACCTTTTGGGGTGATGCATTGCTAACAACCACCTATGTACTTAATCGTGTGCCCACAAAATCAGTTACTAGCACACCATATGAATTATGGACTGGTAGGAGACCTGATATGTCAAGTCTCAGGCCTTGGGGGTATGTGGCATATGTTCATGATCTCTCTGATAAACATGGGAAATTAGGCCCAAGAGGGAGAAAAAGTATTTTTATTAGATACTCATAACACTCAAAAGGATACGTGTTCATTAGTGAACAAAGTAATGGAGGTGTAATTGAATTTGAATCATGAGATGTAACATTCTTAGAGAATGATTTTCCAAAGCAAGACAAAATAGGTAAAGACTTATTAATATATGAGTCGCTTGATCAGAATGATTCTGTTATGAAGAATCAAGATGGCGAACTTCAACCAAGTGGGAGCAATTCTTTAGAAAGGTTCTCTATAATGGTTGATCTAAGTGGGAGCATTCAGATCAATCATGAATTTGTTTATGATAAACCTCGATTAAGACGGAGTAATTGAGGGACAATTCCCAGACGTCGTTTTGAGGTTGAAGGAGAAATTAATATGATTATTCCACAAGAGGAAGAAGAGCCAATGAATATAAATGAGGCTCTTACTGGCCCTGTTAAAGAAGAATGGATGAAAGTAATGACAGAAGAAATGACTTCTTTAAGCTCAAATCAAGTATGGGACTTGGTTGATCTCCCAGAAAGGCGTAAAGCAATTGGGAATAATTGGGTTCTCAAAATTAAGCGAAAAGCTGATGGCAATATCGAAAGATATAAGGCATGTCTTATAGAAAAAGGGTACACACAACAAGAGGGAATTGATTACTAGGAAACTTTTTCACCTGTTATGAAGTTTGCTTCAATCCATCTTATTCTGGCTATAGTAGCCAGTATGGATCTTGAATTACATCAAATAGATGTAAAAACTGCTTTGCTCAATAGAGAATTAGATGAAAAAATCTATATGGAACAACCTGTAGGTTTCATCAAGGCAGGTTAAGAAAATAAAGTGTATCGATTATTAAAATCAATTTATAGCCTGAAGCAGTCTTCAAGACAATGGTATATTCGTTTTCATAATGTAATAATTTTGTATGATTTTCAAATGATCGATGAAGACCATTGTGTGTATGTTAAGAGATCCAAAGATAAATTTGCGATTCTACCTTTATATGTAGATGTTATATTGATTACTTGTAATGACTATGTGTTTCTTACGGAAATCAAAGAATAGTTATCATCTGAATTTGAAATGAAAGAAATGGGTGAAGCGACATACATTCTTGGATTCAAGATTTCAAGAGATCGTTCAAAGAAATTGTTATCACTTTCACAAGTGATGTACATTTAAAGAATTCTTAAACGATTCTGTATGCAAGGTTGCAAACCAATTGATAATCCTATTGTTAAAAATGAAGGCCTTAGTAAAAGAAATTGCCTGTCAACGCCACAAGAAAGGGAACAAATGAATAATGTTCCCTACTCTAGTGTAGTTGGAAGTCTTATGTATGCAATGATGTGTACAAGATTAGATATTTGTTATGTTGTTGGGATGGTAAGCAGATATCAGTCAAATTCAGGCCAAGCACATTGGAAAGCAGTAAAGAAAATATTGAGGTATCTAAAGGGAACCATGGACTATGCATTATATTATCAAGGTAATGATCTATGTATACAAGGATATATAGATGCAGACTGGGGAGGAGATTTAGATGAAAGAAAATCTACCTCAGGATATGTATTCGTACTAAACCATGGAGCAATATCATGAAAAAGTAAGAAACAATCTTACGTTGCATTATCCACAATGGAAGCTGCATTCTCAACTATAATACAAGAGGCTGTGTGGCTTCATCAGTTCTTAGTGCATTTGGGAGTCATTAAAAGTGAAAGTAATCCAGTGACCATCAACTGTGATAGTCCAGCTGCAATCGCTTATATTAAAGACCCCAAATTTTATTGTAAGACAAAACACATAGATACTGAGTATAATTATGTGAAAGATATAATTACACGAGGAGAAATAAACATGATATATATATCTACGCGAGATATGATGGTAGACCCAATGACAAAGCCAATTTCTAGAGATGTATATATTAGACATGTAAAGTCACTAGGACAACGTTGATGTTGAAATGTACTGATAAAACATTTCTCTATATATGTTCGCTCAGTTTAATGTCATATGTTTGGATATAATGTATGATGAAGATTATACATTGTGTATTATTTGATTCATGAATATATGTGTTTGTGTATAAATATATTTTGGGATGAATCATAAGTGTATGAGACAGATTATAAATTGGCCATCTCACACGAAAAATTACCTCTAGTGTTTATGCTCGCTAGAAATGAGACATGTTTAAAGTTTATTATTTAGGTGATAATTGAGAGCAAGAAACTTAAACCATAAATGCCACAAAGAAATTGGTTCAAAGTGATTTACTAATCACTATATCTATCTTACGTTGCCAGATGTGAGTTCTGAATAAGTTTTTAAGTAGATGAGTGAACTCAAGTTAAATATTGAGTATGTTTGAACTATCATATGTATGGTATTTCTTGAATAAAGATGTTCAAATTAAACGAAGTAGGTAAATATCGTAACACATGACTCGTACCACAAAAGGGATTAATGTAAGTCGCAAGATCCTATCTTACATTATGTGAGACCCTTGAGGTTAAGAAGAATCTCATCAGATACTCTTACGACTCTTGTTTTATTACTGAGAATTGAATTTAAGGTTTATTACTGTACGTTATTGTCAAAAGATCATGCAAGATGCGATCCTATGGAATAATTCTAGAAAAGTAAATTAAATTTAATTCAAAAGAGAATTGAGAACAGAGGAAGACCATTTAATTTAGATCATTGATTTGCATAAAAAGTATTCATAAATGACCATCGTCTCTTTTGATAGAGAAATTGAATACAGTCATGACATCAGGAACCAAATGAGATCAAAGAAAAGTGCAAATGCGAGATATGACCTAGGGTATAGCATACAATGTCTGCTCAAGGACACATAAGTCTCAAGATCAATTTGTTAATTGAGATGTCACATACTCCTAACAGATATGTGACAATGTACTCTCGTCGTATGCTGGTCACACCGGTTATTGAACAAGTATGAACACTGCAGAGTTTTATTAAACTTACCATGTGTGAGTGGGAGATTATGACTTATATACACCCATGATGGGTATAATTGTCATCATACTTAAATAACTACTAAAGGTAGTTATATATAGAAATATATGAAGGCAACGTTTGAAAAAACTGATAATTATATTTTTGGTTTGCTGTTGTCTTTTCTATCTTCTTGGAAGTTTTACAGAAAACTAAGAAGGAGATCTCTGCAGTAGAAATTGAAAATAGACAGTTCTTTAATTGTTGGAATAACAACGTTCAATCAAATATGTGTTTTTCGTTTTCTATGTATATAAAATCGATCCTATGTTTAACATAATCTTCGTGGCTATGGTTTTGATATGTTAATATCTAACAATCGTGCCTTTCATGAAAGAAGGACAAGGCTAAGCTACATGTAGAGGTGAAGGTACTTCAAAAGGTAAATTTGAAATTGAAATCTGGACGTACGGTTTCACCTTCTTGTTGAACACACAGTTGCGAAGAACAGAAGCTGCTCACTGACGGGCAAATACCAAAGGGTAAATGATTTCAGGACTGGTGGGGATGAGTGAAATTAAAGTATGTTTAAAATGAAGGATTAATTTTTAAAACAAGTATGATTAGGTATTGCAACTTATTTTAAATGTAAAATATTATAAATTTCTACAACTTCAATGATTATGTTATAAATATTTGATAGAGTTATTTTAAAATTTTTATTTATTTAAGGTTTAATTTAATTAATCATCATATTTTAAAAATTTTAAAAATATAATTAGATCTTACACCTTCAGGTTGTGAACTTATTTTAAATGTATAAAATTCTACTATTTTTTATAGAGTTATATTTAAAATCTTTACTTATATAAATTGAATATAAAATAATAAATTTAATTTAAATATAATGAAACATTAAAACTTTAACTTATATTTAATTATAAATTTTAGAGTTTCTTTAAATCTATTTTACCGATAACAATATTTAAAAGGTTTATATCAAATCTAAAGGTTCAAGTCTCCGACTTCAAAAAGAAAATGTAGAGATTAATTTCACCGGCTCGGAGGGACATATGCTCTCAAATGCTATGCTCAGGAGTAGTCAAAAGTAAAGCTGACCGAGTGATTTTCCACACCACATAATGCCTAGAGTATCAGACTTTGAAGGACAGACATTGTAAAGTCAACTATTAATGCAGTGTCTACATTTTCGTCGAGCTATCCTTGAAAAAGGAAAAAAAGAAGACAACTTGTTTTGACGGGAATGAGTAAATGCTCTATGAGCAAGCACATGCTATTGTTCCCCTTCTCTAACAGAGGTCTCATGCATGGAACATATCTGAGGCCAGGTTGTACATACCCATTAAAGTTGTATTAATACCCTACAAGAAGCTTGCAATTGATGTCTGTACATGAGTAGTACTCATGCAACAATAATGCAAAAATGAACAAATAATTGAATGGGGACGAATACAATCAATAGGTCCATCATTAATAGTGTTATTGATAGGCAAACCATCGACACTAAACATTGCAAAAGACACATAACCAAGTCTTGGAAGATAGCGTCGAAGAGTTATTATCGTTTCCTGTCCACAATAAATATATAGTACTCAACTGGTATCTCACATATATTTTATCAAACATAGTAATTATACACTAACATCTTATCACATCAGGCCTTCCTGCTCAAAATTTATGCAACTTTTCCTGCAGGTGTTCATGCCTCCATCGTGCTTTAGCTCCTGTTCTTGCGTTTCTCCATGGCCCTAGGCGCTGGATTCCAGGAACGATTAAGAACAACAAAGAAAAACATTTCGTTAATTACTTTGGAGGTTCTAGTAGAAATATTCACAGTCATTTGTCAAGAGGGTTTGTTTAATTACTATACGTCTACTTGAAACTAACCAAGTCCAGTAGCTTCTGTTCCCTTCATTATGCGCAGTCGCTTGCATGAATCAACAAACATCCTGTGTTGAATAAGAACGAAGCAAACTTCAGTTTCTACTCAAAATCTAGCAATATACATGACCGGATTTAGTTGTTTAACCAGGACGGCTTTTGATTAGACAGAAGAAACTAACGAAGGCAGGGACTTACTCCCAAGGGACATCACCGACAAGCATCCAGTCTCCATCCTTATCTTCATAGGTGGGAACATAGTCAGTGCCATTAAGTAGATCCTTCAGCTTTCCCTCATTGACGAAATCTTTCATTCCTTGAGACCCAACGCTCTCTTCAATATGTTCCAAAACACTTCAATGTCAACTTACTGTATATATATTCTAACATCACGGAAGTATGATTCTATATCAACCATATAATTGTAAGTGTATAGATCTATGTACATGTACCTATAGTGAAGGAACTGAACATGTTGGCCAAGGCGTCGGAGAGCTCCTGATAGCTCTTGTACATCTTTAAATCTACCTTACGGAGGTAAGGTGCACCATCCATACTAACCTTCACAAAGGTAGGGTTTCCTCCATTAATCACCTTTTCACTCTCCTTATTAGTGCTGCTCTTCTGAACTGCTAACATGTTCTTTCTGAATGATCGGACTGGAGGCCACCCAACAACTTGTGCCCTAAAAAATAACCATTTGAGTATATCAGTAATAAGAAGAATATAAATTCCTGAAAGTTAAACTTGCAAATTAGATTAGTTAGTGTTAATATAAAGGCTGAGCATAATAAGCTCAACAATGATTAGAAGAACACATTAGTGTAAGTGAGTCAAAGTTTTTTCTGCGTTACTGTGCCTAATCATAATAAAAAACTTTTTACTTTTTCCAATTCTTGGTGATTTTATTTTTCATGGTTACATACGTTGAGATCATAGAATTCTCACTTCATTTCTTCAACTTTCTTTTCTCCCAAAATCTAATTAATTCAAACTTAAACCTCATCAAGGATCTTATTACACCTAAGTTAACTGCTCTTTAAGAAAAATACAATCGGTGGGTAAATTTCCCCAGAGATTGTATAATTATATCGTCAGCTTAGAAAATAAGAGATAAACACTGTGAAACTTATATATCCAAATATGCACTGCGTAAATAGATATATAAGCTGCCGGAAATTGGAACTAATACAGGAAGAAGAAGGGAAAAGTATGCTGATTTAAGCCATATTAATACGTGTGTGTGAGCCTACGTGTACTTGTGCTTTCTTCAATTTAATAACAAATAGTGAAATAGCTACAAGTTCTATCAGTCCGAAATTAAACAACCACAGCAAAGTTCAGCGAGCTTCACCTTTGAATAGACATCAAGATCTATACTATAACACTTGCAAGAAATCTAGTTTATGCAGTTACACCTATTCTCTAGCTAAAAGGGTCATCGTAAAACAACTGTATATCCTCTCTCTCTCTCAATTATGTTATTAACCTAAACCAACAACTTTATAACTTGAAACAACATATATGACTCAAGATAACAGAAGAAGCAGATAAGAAACTGAAAAGCTTGCAACTTACTTGGCAGGAGGTTTTGCTGGATCAGCAGCAAGAAGGTTCTTTTCCCCGTGTAAACCCTTGGAGTTTTCACTTGGATCTGTCCCCAGATGTTTTGAGGACAGATTAAGCTTCAAGTCTACAGTCTCTGAGAATCCTCTCTTCCTTGCCACCTCTCCTTCAGGCCCTCCATTGTTCCCAGGCAAACCAAGCCTGAGCTCTGTCTCTTCAAATCCCATCTTTGCCTGCTCAACTTCCATGTGATGATGAGTTTTGGACTTCTCTAGCAGTATATAAGAAGATTTACTTTTCCTGTATATTTCTCTCTCTCTCTCTCTGTATTTGTTTGCTAGCTTTGGTTTTGTGAGACTTTGGATAATAGGTGCTTGAACGTTTGAGAAGAAAGGGTGTTAAATCTATAATGAGATGGTAATGATATGCCAGGTTTGGGAAGAGTTGTGTGGTTGGACTTGATGGGTATTAATATAGCCAAAGGAGGGTGGTGGTCATATTGTGTCTACGGAGTTTCATGTAGTAAATTGAAGATCAACACGTGGGAGGATTTATGTGAGCTGGAGCTTCAAGCCATGCTGGGGTGGGTGACGACAAGGTGATGCTAGCTATCCTATGATTGTTGGTGCACTGTTGGCTTCCCTTTCCCATTACAATATTATTATTATGCACTGAATTCCTCGCATAATTGGTAACTAGGGTTCATAAAACCATCATCTTACTCAAATCATCAAGAGAGGAGTTGAATAACTTATGTATGCATGGGAGGATGTACATTGAGAAAAACCATCAAATTAAAGTTACATCTACTTTGGTGAGTATACATGGATGCTTCTTGACATTCACCAATTGGTCGATGAATTTATATTTCTAGTTGGACTTTGGTTTTTGTTGTGAACTTTGATACAACTAAAAACTTATATTATTAAAAATATTGTGTTATAGAAATTAATCTCTTCAATTAAATTCGATTCTTCACTTAATATAGAAACTTGTTTCTTCACATGACGTTGCTTTCACTTGACTTTTTTGGTTGCGATCGAGTTACCTTGGATCAGATGACTAGCGAATTAAACTCACTTTTCCCAAGTGGACTTTTCCTAACAAAAGAAGAACTTTTGAGAGACTCGTTAACCAAAGTTAATCGAAGCATATATATCTTACCAGTTTTAACTATGTGAACTGATTCTCTTCTTCATCACTTCAGATGGAGCAGATTCCAAGGGTGACATCAACTGCACTTTAAGTGGTGCTGGTTTAAATATTTCGAACATTTCATGGTTTTCTTTTCAATTAACTTTTGTTCTTTACATTGATCTTACCATCCTTTTCATTTATCTTTTTGAGCTGCAAGTAGTACTTGCTTTTCATATATACGACTTCGTTGTCTATCGTCATCAAGTGACAATCTTTATAGCTAATATAGTCGTTCACTGCATTACGCTAGTCAAGTGCCCATTTAAATCAGGATGGTGGATATCAGAGCATGATGATTTTTCACTTACGTGAACTCTATGCTTATGAAATTTCGTCCTCTAAGAGTCGTGGTAAATCGAAATTGTGATAATCTGTTCTATCAACATAACCAGACTGTTTAAAAACATTATAAAACTTTAAGCTGCTGGTTTCTTCCTTATATTTCGATAGCTAACCACTTTAATTAGCATATTAACAACATCTTATAGCGAGTTATGAGTATGAATTGCCCTCAAATTCTCATTTCTATCGTTAAAGTGGCAATTCTAACAAAAACTGATTCAATTGTAACAATAATCAATTAAACTTGAACATTTTTGCACCCCAATAGTCTCTTTTTTACCCACCAAGCTACCTATAAAAGCGTGTATGTGTACGTAGCTACATGGATTTCAATGAGTTTGATGATGAATTGAGCATCATGCGAACATACTCCACCAATGTATAGATCATATGTAGTTCCCTGGGAAAAAACACGCACATAAGCTTAAAGCTGGGGTTCATTGCTCTCCTGTCGCGTGCGCCAAATTGCTCACACAAGGGAATATTGTGGGCACAAAAAAAAAGCTGAAAGGGGTAAAATCATAGAGCAGGCACTGGTAATTGGGCGTAGATTGAAGTGGGGGGTGAGTGATGTTGGCCTAAAATTGCATGACCACATGCACGTCACGTTGATCACTCCCAAAATGCCCCAACAAGCCATGGTGGACAACACAATCACAAGATTGTACATTAGAACCAAGTACATTTAGCACTTCCTGGTTGCAAGTGAGAAGCCAACCTTCAATGTCCACTGTGAAGGATTCAACTTAATTAGTATTTCTTATCAACTATAAACATACAATTAAATTACTTAAAAGAAGAGTTTGACATAAACTTTTAATTTGAATCGATTCAATTTCAATAAATTCTAATTTACTCTATGATCATATTATTCGTGCTTGACCTTAAAAACTAAACAAGGAAAACAAAATCTTATATATATATATCCAAATTAAGCTTAATTTAAGTTGGAAAATTTCCAAAATCAAAAGGTAAAACATTATAGAAAGGAAGTGGCATGTGAGTAGATAGATTGGAAGAGAAGAGGGACCATGTGAAGTTGTTGGCTTTATGGGGACTGTGTCGCCCTGTTGTCCAACCCCTTCCCATGTGCGCCGCTGCTGGGCATCCCACTTACCCCACCTCTCCTCCTTTCCTTTTTTCTATTTTATTGACTCTCTATATTTATTAAATTCATTATATAGATATATACCATGCCTACCCTACATTTATATCATAATCATTCATCTCCAAACCCCAATCAAAATGTATGCATATTACCAAAATCTGTAATTAATAAGATTCGTTTAATTAAACTCAATTTAATATTCATTTGTAGTACATCTTCCTGATGTTTATTTTAGTTACTTTTGTAAAATCTTGACACTTGTTTCCCCTACAAGAGAATCATATAGGCAGCATAGGTTTCATATTTTATATATTTGGGCATACATATGCTAACTTCCCAGTTCCCCAAATTGAATTACAATTTTGTCACCAAATGGTCAGTGGTCATCATTGCTGCCATCTTGTTCCTTTGCCCTTTACTTCCCTTTTGCATATGTAGAATAATAATGATTCAATGATTGTTTATCAGAGATGTAATATCCTTAGCTACTTCTTATTATTGGGCACTGGGGCGGTGGCTACATGTACATATTTTATCTATCTAATGGAGTATATAATATGGGTCAAGTGGTCTAGAATTCATTACACTGTATAGGAAACACGAACAAGAAGATGATTATTGTCACCATCGTCGTAAGTAGCTAGAGATTGATTCTTGAAGACCTCAATCTGTTTCTACTCTATGCTCGGCTTTTCATGTCAGTAATCTTCGAGATAAGCAGATCCTTGATGGGTTTATTATACATTTAACTTAATCTAAGTTAATCACCTCCCTTGGAAATGATTATCTTGTAGATAGCGAAGTAAAGCCATCTTTTGAAGTTCTAAGCATTGTAGCGACATGGGATTCCATATGAACTCTTAAAAGATGGACCCAGTTGCATATACTTTAAATCAAGAGCCACGCTCTACATGCTTTGCATGCACTTTTTTTTTTTTTTTTTAAGTACAAAGGAACTAAAACACAATTAATCTAATTTGCACAAAATTCGGCGGTACTCGATGCCTTGCCGGTCCCGTTGGAGGAGGTCCTGGACTATCAACGGAAGCTCTCGAAGTAGATGGAGGCCTGAGGTCTGCCAGCCTGCCACAGCAACCAACTAATCAGCGCACTGGTTACCCTCCTGTTGAATGTGGGGTACGCGAACCTCCCAATAATACTGGAATAACCTTTGGATACTTGCCAATAAAACATGATAATTATCAATATCTGAGACGGGGGATGAAAGCAAATTAATGACTTTTTACTCTCTTTTACAAAATGCAAATTTCTTTCAAAAACCATAAGGTTAGTTTGAACGCATTACAATTTATTAATTGTATCTCCCGAAAGCACTAATTCGTATATGCATGACGTAATTAAATAAGCTCTTCCTACTTAAGATGGTGTACAAGAAACAGGTAACTTAACACTTTTTTTACTAATATATAGCACTATAATTATGTAAGCTTGTACGTTTGGCAGATATCTTGGAATCATCTAACAACTTTCCTTGTCCTACTTACTTAAAACTCCTTCCTGAAGTTATGGCAAATTGGTTGCAAATGATGGTCTCTTTCCTTTTTGTGTCATTCTCGTTAGAAACTAGGGTTTATGAAGGCTTAAATCCTCCATTCGTTACCAAAAAATGAAATCAATATATCCATCTTCTTAGCCTTCAACAACCAGGTTTTCTGAAGGACAACTATCCTGTAATTCTTTAACGGAAGGAGTTATTAAAAGGGAATCCATGTAAGTATATGCGATGCCTGCTATCACCTATCACCAGTGTTTTAAAATTCAGACTAGTCATTGAACCGGAGGTCTTACTGATCACCAGTTTGATCGATTCGACCGGTTCAATCACTGGTCCAATCAGTGTGACGTCATAATTATGCAATAATTATATTTAGTTATATATAATATTAATAATATTAAAAAATACAAAAAAATAAAAAATAAAAAATTTATTGAATCAGTAGTCGGACCTTAACCGATTTTCATTGATTCAATTGAGAACCGATTTTTAAGAATGAACCAGACCGGATAGCTGACCGATCACTAATCGAATCGGTCGAACCAGTCGATTCGGTCCGATTTTCAAAACATAGCCTATCACTAATGTTCTGGTAAATAAGCATCCAGAGTGTTATTTTAGCAAATAGATAAAAAATACTACACCTTTTATTCCATTAATCACCTTTCGATTGAATACATTAATTATTTTATTTTTAAAATGATTTATTTAAAATATATCAATTCAATTTTAAAAATGAATGGTAAATGCTATATAAATAAAGATCATTAATTTTATTATTATTTTTGTATATATGTTCACAAGAAAGAATAAGGACTAGACATATAAACTAAAATTTTAATGTCAACCCTTTCTTTTTGCAACGTAATTACGTCAACTTGTTCCTATTTGTCTGTTCACTTTTTCCACCACATTATTAATTACTAAGCCTTTTTGTATCCTTATCCAGGCACCAAAGAATTCAAATCAAAACCATGTTGTCTAGCGGTAGGGACACGCAAAAGCATAAGTGGAATTAATTCACTCTCTTCAGACAAACAAAACCAGATTAGTTGAGTGATCATGATCAAGATCTAATCAATCTTTCCCGACTGATGATAGTATTACCTACAAAACCGTTCGTGTGGAAGGAAAGCCGAAATCTGTGGCCATCCGTGCGGCCAACAGCTCAAAGGTTGAAGGATGTGACGGTGACTGGTTCGTTTAATGTAGGAAGAAAAGTTTGTTCCAAGGCTATAAATGGTGAGAATAGGCTGAGGGAGTGAGATAGCAAATAGCAAGGCAGGCACCAACCACTGACTTATCTGGGCTACTTGGTTGCCGGATATCTTGTCCCCCTTTTTGAGGTCAGCATGGCCCATACATGGTTTTAACCCTGGAAAAGAGGCTGGGATACCATCACTTATCTACGGAACATTGGCGTGTCACTGTTAGGTTTGGGCCTTGATCAGACACAATTTGAGGGGACCAGTACTCTGCTATTATTGGGAAATTAATAAAACTGGGGTCCATGCAGAAAACTTGAGCTTATGCCCACGTGTGCCCCAAATAGATGTCTTCGAACAAACATGACCTTCGAATGCATCATATAAATTTATAATTCTTAAATAATTGAATAAGTTAACAGTTTAAGTTGAAGCAAGAGACTTACTTTAAGTTTTTTTTTTTTTTTACTCACGAGATATCTGACGAGGATTCTAATTATAAGAAGACGCTTTTAAACTATCCATTTTTAGATTAATTTTCACTTAAATCAAATAGGTTTCTTATAGGAAGCAAAGTTGAGTTTCTCGTCCTGTAACTAAATTAGCATATACAACCATTACGACTAAGGAGTAAGGGCTTGACAAGGAGTCCTAGCAGCATCTCGTTTCCAAGTAACAATGTGTTTTGTTTTATAGTTGCGAGAATATCCATCTCTTTGCACTTTTACTACTCATTTCATGTCAATAGCAACCCACCGTTGTTTGGATTTAAGTAAGATGTTGATGTTGAGTGACACATGAAGCTGACTAGTTGGTGCATGATCAAGCTCTTAACCAGGGAAACAAGAAGAAAGAAAAAAGGTGAATTATCTTTTGAAATTTTGTCCAAGATAGGCATCTAAATGTTCGTGTTGCATTTCATGGTAGTCTCCATCTTATTTTAAAAGCTATATGAAAGTATAACATCCTTTTCCCTAAGGATTCTCTATTCTATTCGATGAGCAAGGTTTAATGATTTGGCATCAACTATGGCATAGATGGTGATACTTGCTATGCGTAGGGGTCTTCTGCTAAGTGATCAATTATCATAAACTCAGGCTCTTCTTGCTACTTCGTTGTATTACTTTTCATGGTTAAATTGGCCTGAAAGTTTCAACCAAAGATTTGGAAGTATGCCATGGAATGGGCCCTAACGAGGTGACGTAAAAGTGGAAACACTGTTATTAAGAGAGGAAAGTAAAAGGAAGCACAAAATCAAAGTGGTTGATATAGTTTAGCTCCTGAAAAAGCTAGCGGGCCCTTTGTGCTTCAGTGATGGTCCTTAAAAATGACAAGGGAAATGGGGTTCAGACGTAATAATGGCATCCGTTTCATTTCGGAATAGCTGGTTTCCCCTCAATCAATCAATAATGGAGAGTAGATTGGCACCTTGTAATGTGGGGATTGCTAGTTTTTTTTTTTATAAGAAGGAAAGTAACAAGACAAATTACATGCTAGGTCGTGGGTGACTGGCTCCCGACTCATCCTCTGCGAGGAGAGGTAGGCAACCCCTCGGAGAGTGCTCAAAACTAGTGATCCTTAGGGAGAATTGTCCTGCAAATTTTGCAAGCCTGGACTGCTAGTATTTTGATTACCACGCCATTTATCTCTGAGTTCGTTGCGTTGAATCTGGTTCTGCTGTATTGTGCTCCGGCATTCTAAAAGGCCGACCTAACTTTTTGTTGGGCTCTAGCTTGACACATTGGCTGTTTGGCAAGTCGAGTTGGGTAGGTCAATTTGCATCAGAATCCAAATCAACAAAGCTACTAGCCAAAATCTGGTTCCCCTTTTGCAATTCTGTGATGATTGCAGTAACTACCCAGTTGTAGTTTTGGCATGAGCCCTTCTGATTATGGGATTTTGAATTGATTTTTCACTTAGAGACCAATCTTTCATTAAAAACTCAATCATCACAATCAAGTGTATTCTTGTCGTGATCTATGAAAATTGAGATTTAAATACCTCTTCATCAGTTGGTAGTTGTGATTTTAACAGTTGAGGCAAGGCCAGAATTTTCGTTGCTTATCATTAATTGCAAACTGAGAAATGTGCAACTTTGAACTACTAGTCATTCCAACCACAGTTCCATCACACCAATATGACACGAAGCTTCACTACCAAAGTTCTATTGGATGGAGTTTCCTATGCACTAGACTGGCTCCTGAATCTCGATAGATGGTGAACACTTTAAATGATGAATAATTTGCTGTGAAAATCTACCGAATTATAACAGCTTCGCAGTTAAATAAAACTAAGAAAATAGTAATAAACACACATATTTTATGTAAAAAAACTTCAAATTAGGGTAAAAATTACAGGTAAGAATAGAAAACTTTTACTACTGAAAAAAACTGAAGAATTACAAGAAAAAATCAGGTTAAAAAAATACACAAAATATTTTTGGTCTCTCTTTTTCTCTCTTTTCTCTCTCACCTTGCTCTCTCTTTTTCTCTTCTGCTTGCTTCTCTTCTCTTAATGCTGCTCTTACCTTTTTTTATAGGTAGGAGTACCTTGACTATGTTAGGCATGGTAGGCAGGCATCGAATTCGGTGCCTACCAGCCAACAATTGTTGACAACCAGCAAACGTTGATAATTCTCTCACTTGAAGATTTGATTGATAATCAATCATATCTTCACACTATTCTTTCTACCTTGTCTCTTCATCTTGCTTACGTCTCTGTCAAGCTACACGAGGATTGACACCACATAAACTTGTTACCATTGATTGCTTTTGTTATAAAATCTGTCAGGTTATCCATTGTATGAATTTTCTGAATATCCATCATTCCTTCTTCTACTTTCTCACGAACAAAGTGATATTGAACTTGAATGTATTTTGTCTTTGAATGTATTTTGTCTTCCTTTATTCTTTTAAAGTCTTCCATCATACTTTAATATATATCCAAATGAATTTTTGCGCTTGAGTAGTATACATCAACGTTTTTGCTTTCATGCACGTCTTGTAAACAGGATTGAGCTGAATATGAAATTGTAATTGTTCCCGTGTGTATGATTGTTTACAGAGAAGAATATATAATCAATACAAGAATGAATTCCTATAATCCAGGAGAGTAGTTCTCCTGTAGATTAATTGACTGATACTACGTCATATTTGACTTGTTCAAAATATTATGTTGGGCCCCGATTCGCATTAAGCAGATTTTCTTTATTTTGAGGTTTAGTTTGCCTAATGTTCTATTTGAAATTAATTTGTGGTCTTTAGGGCTTAGTATATGACAATAAATTGAAAGGATTTAGTTAAAAAAAATTAGAATTTTGACAAATTCTTAGAAATTAAAGGAATAGGTTGGTGTAAGGGCATTTTAGGAGGTCCATAATTGTTTTAAGCTTAAGGTTTATAAAATGGGCTTTTAGCCCATTTCAAATGTCATTAAATGAGTAAAAGAATTGAATTAAATGGGAAACCAAGGATGATTGCCGTAAATGAAGAGTGGAAGCCATGAAAGTTGTAAGTTTTAAAGGAGAGTATATGAAACTACGTAGTTTTTGGGATGTGGGGGCTTAGGTTTAAATTAAAAAGCATGTTTCCTTAAGTCTTGTAAAGAGACTTACGAAACACACCAAAGAAAGGAGAAAGAGCATGAGTTTCGGCCATGAGGTAAGGAGAAGAAGAAGAAGAAGAAGAAGGAGAAGAAGAGTTGGAGCTTAGGTTTCTATGCTTAGAAAGGAGGGTTTAAGTGTTATTCTTCAAGAATAAAGTGGAAAGGAAAGATTAGTCTTCCAATAGAAGCAAGAAGAGAAATTCGTGGGTCTCCCTCTAAGGTAAGAAAAATTTTGAAATTTATGGTTTTATGGATGGGTTTTGATGCTAAAAGCTTAGTTAAGTTATGGG
>JANITW010000010.1:4613419-4623549 GCA_027564335.1 Erythroxylum williamsii | reverse complement strand
TGGAAGAGTTACGGGAGGAAGTTGAGGAAGGAAAGTAGGAGGTGATTTAGGGAGAAGAGATTCATACGGAAACTGATCGTCTATAAAAACATGTCTCAACGTGTATATCCGATTTGTTTTCGGATCAAGACAATGATAGGCGAACTGAGATAAGGAGTAGCCAACAAAAATACAGGGTGAGGAACGAGGTTGAAGTTTATTTTTGGTGTAAGGACGTAGCCACGAGAAGCATAAACATCTGAAAGAATGTAGGTGAGTATATGTAGGTGGTTGTTGAAAAAATGTTTCGAACGGACTTTTCATATGTAGAACAGGTGTAGGCATTCGATTGATTAGATAAGCTGACATAAGTACAGCATAAGACCAAAAGGTTGACGATAGTTTGCTTTGAAGAAGAAGGGCACGAGCTGTTTCAATGACGTGATGATGACATCTTTCAGACGTGCCATTGAGTTCCGGAGTGTGTGGTGGAGAGGTGAAATGAGTAACACCATGGGTCGCAAAAAAAGATTTTAATTTCATAAACTCACCATCATTGTCAGAGTAAAATGTTTTAATGGATTCATTGAAAAACTTTTCCACGACAATTTTAAATTTTACAAAAATATCAAAGACGGAAGATTTTGTCTTAATGGGATAAAGCCAAATATATTTCAAAAAATAGTCAACGAAAATGACGTAGTATCGACGAAAACCATCAACAGAGTCTACTGGAGCCGGACCCCAAACATCAGAAAAAATAATATCTAAAGGTCTTGTGCTATGTAATTTTTGTGAAGAAAAAGGAAGTTTATGACTTTTCGAACACTTGCAGGGAATACAAACATTATTTGACACTGAATTTGACGGGATTTTAAAATGAGATTGAAGAAATTTCATCACTTTATTTGATGGGTGACCTAAAATGTGATGAATGACTGACAAGCTAGGGGCAGTGACATGAAAGACTGCAGGTTTGCTGGACGGGAGACAGAGATCGTATTGGTCACTGTGGTAGACCCCTGTGAGGAGCACCGACTTCGTCCGCAGATCCTTCACCTGAAAATGATTTGGAAACAGTTCAACAGAGATGTTATTTTTTTGTGCATAATCGTTTAATGGAAATAAGATTTTTTTTTAACGTGAGGCACATGTAAAACTTTATTAAGGAAAATTGGTTTGGTTTTTGTGTGGAGAAACGAATTACATATGTGTGTGATCGGTAAGTTGTAACCGTCTCCAACTTGAAGTTGATCCGCGCCATTGTATGGAGTGCTATGAGATAGGTTCTGCAGTTGATTTGTTAAGTGATGCGAAGCCCCAGAGTCAAGAATCCAGTGATCATCAGCAGCGTTATTCACTTGGCCAAAGTGCACATTTGGACGAGACCGAGATCTGCCCGGTTTCCCATGAATCTGCCAACAAGTTTTGGCCGTGTGACCAGACTTCTCATAGTACTAGCATACTGTATCGTTGTTGAGAGGGATGCCAGATGGGGAGAGATGTTGTGGTTGATGCCTGCCTGTATGATAGTTACTGAAGCTGGAACGTGAAGGCTGATGAGATGTGCTCAAACACGCGTTTTGCTGAAGATTACGGGACTGATGTTAGCGTCCAGATCCCTGATTCTGAGATCTCCCAGCCATATGCACTGTTGGAGTGACAAAAGGCTGCATCTGACGAGCAAGAAAAGCCTCGTGATCAATAAGTTTTTCGTGTAGATCTGAAAAGATAATTGGTGTTTCTCTGGCTCGAATGGCAGCACTAACCTCCTTAAACTCTGGAGATAATCCTTATGGAGAATGTCTTGTAATTCTTCGCAAGGATTCTTGGACTAAATTAAAGTTGATTGTTGACTTCTAAACATGTGCTGACAACCCCTAAACCAATCTCTTCCAAAGTAGAGATCAAGTTCAGTGGGGATCAGTTCCACAAGATGACAAAATGCGTGAAGCTCTCCTAAATTCACATTTAGTGAAGGATTATACATCTGCGAACTGACAGTCATGCATAATACAATGATATTTTACGATGATAAAGTATGCCAACATTCTCAAAATAGGTTCCAAATATTCAAGAGATCCACAACTTTTCTCGACCACTTAGATTCTACCTTACAGGCTATACAACAAAACTTCTTTGAGGACGTCCGCAAAATCACCTCAGAGAATTATGAATACTAGTCCGAATGGCATTAATAATGGACAAACGTACACCGAGTCACTAATAAAGCGTGAGATCATCACCAGTCATTGCAGTTATATGCATCCCAGATTCTTGATCACGAAAAGATTGCATTTTCTCATCTAATATTGCCAACTGGGATTTCACCCATGGAGGATTATACCTGCCTTCAACCCATAAAGCTTCCCCAGTATCTTTGTGCTTGAAGTCTGGATATTTTGGGTTTTTCTGTATGTAAAATAAACAGTGTTGTATAAACAGAATTTTATGAATGACTACAACTAATCAGTTCAAGTCGACTCTCAAGATTTTCTTCAGTATATGTCTACATATAGTGTTGGGTTTTGCATCAGATAACAAAAAAATAAAATAAAAAACTAAATCGACAGTTGCTGCAAATAAGGCATAGATCCACTAATAAATACAAATACATCTAGCAACATTGATACCTTGTTCTTCCTATTGTCCCACCACTCCAATGGGTTAGCGAAAAAGGCTTGCCATAGTTCTTGTATGGAACCCGCATCATTGATGGTATTATTACCACTCTTTCTAACTGCACAAAAGCAGCTGGCAGTAGCATTAACATCCACATTGTGATAACTCATGTCTCTTTTCAGATTTTGTTACCTGCTGAAAAGCCACAATCATTAAACAAATTTAGATACCTGCTGTAGAGCCACGATCATATGATGGTGTTGATGACAGACTCTTTTCGATAAAATTCAGTTGCTGAACAACTACCTGCTAAAGGATGAAATATTAATGATATTTGAACAAGCTAATGAAACGGTAACTCATTAGCATGCAGCCATGATCAATTGAACCTTATAGTAAGTCTGTAGCTTTCCATCATCACTTTCAACTGTATCTGAAGTCAGTCGACCGGATATATATATTTGATTTCCTTTCTCTACATGCTGAAATGCAACCTCGGCGAGCTCTTCCCAGAATGTTAAACTGATCCTGACAACGTTCATTTAAATTTTCAAAAGAAAATGTTAGAACTTGTTCTCCTTAATCAAAATACAGCCAGTGATTGCATTGTTAAGGAAAAATACTTGAAACATCATTGGACAACAAGAATTTCTGCAAAGCAAGCAGACGTCTCATGTCCCGAAGCTTGCATACAGAGGAGTTATACCAATACATTTCTTTTCCAGAGCAAGCAGAAGCATAATAACTGACCATTGAAGTATAAAGATAACAAAAGTGTGTCAAAATGGAATTCTAATTGTGTATAAACTAGTGAAACAAAGAAGTAGGGTCATAGTTTCCTGTTAGATCTTTCAAACGCTTTTGATTGAGGTTTGCAATGCAGTTGCAACTGAAGTACAGCAGTTTTAGTAATTGTAGCAACTGCAATTAAGCACAATTGAAGTGCCGCAATTGCTGCAGCTGCATCGTCAACGACAACCACCACAATAATATGCCATAACTGCAGTCTTGGCTCTAACGGCCATCTAGAACTCTGTGTTTGATCACTTGGAGGTTTTTAGACATGAGGGACTTCCTTCAGTGATCAAAGTCGCAGGGATGGTGCAAGGTAAAAATATGAAAATGGCGTCACGCAACCACGAAAGGTGATGGTTTTAAGATTGACCAACGTGGAGAAGAAACAGAGAATGCTTCAAGATGACAAAGGTAGGATAAGATCCCCAAGAAGCAGGCACTCATGCTCAGCAGACAGAAATGCACATTTGAACTATAGGTTTTAAGAATACTGGAAAGTAGAAATCTCATCCCAAGTCTTCATACCAAGTACTACGCTTCTTTCCTTTCCATTTCAACTTCCAACTTCCAACTTTTCTATTGAATGTTTCTGAATACGTATTATTTTTTGAAATAATAATAAGACTATTACTTTCGAAGTTACTGAAAGGTTAAAGCCCGTGAATTCTGTCGGATAATAATCTTAATCAACAACATTTCCGATCACAAACAAACTGGAAAAACAAGAAACATGTCCAAATTTCTTTAAGCGTGGACTTGCCAGAACGTGTCGGTGGCGGACTTCTTAACTGCGAGTCGTGTCCAAGCTAGGACCTTTCCGGAGGCAAGTCGTCTGATTTCCACAGGGTTCCCAACAATCCCAATGAGGTGCACCGAGTTACAGAGCTCCTTACTCCACGGAATCTCTGCCGGTTTTGCACACCCGGCGCCGCGGTCGTAGTTTTGGTCATTGAAATCAGCAGAGCATCTCAAGCTACGCTTATAAGGCGAATGCACAATGTTTGGCCAAGAGAAGCGAGTGGGAGATAAGACATGGATTTGGGTGTTGGAAAGAGGGTTTCTGGGGATACGGAGAAAGGAGTTGGGGATTGCGGAATATATCATTGCTCTCTCTAGCGCCATTCTTCACTTCTGCTTCCCAAAGAGCTTTCAGATTCACTGTGATGGTGAAATGAACATACCATTTATAAATGAGCTGGGCCGGGTATGACTTATAACGGGCTTTGGGCTGGTCCACAACTGGATGTGTTATACACAGCAGAACAAAGTAACTTGGTTTAAGTGGCCTTCTTCAGTCAATAATCGGCTCTTTAGTCACCAGTTTTAGTGTATCGGCCCCAAAACGGCGATTCCCGTCAAAATGCTGGCTCGTCTCGCCGCCGTTCGTCTCCAGGAGATCCGTCAAGTTTTCCGGCTGGCTCCTCAGGTTGTTTTTTCTTTTCTTTTTCATTTTCTATTCGTCGGAATCCAATTTCTCATTTGATCTTCATCTCTTTTGTATCTTTCGTTCACTCCAGACTTCTCGATCCTTCTCCACTGCCCTCAATTACGTGAGTTTATTTCTATTTCTATTTTTTTCTTTTTCTTTTTCAAAATTTGGGTGTTTTTCTTACTCATTTGGTTTCCTTCTTAGTAGTACATGTTTGGATTCTGTTGTTTTGTTTTGAATTTGTGATTCATGCAGCACATTGATACTCCGGATAATAATCCCGACCTTCCCTGGGAGTTCTCCGCCGCTAACAAGGAGAAGGTAAATTCATGAGACTAGTGGAACTTTTTCTGATTCGATGTGTTTAACATTGTGTAAAGAAATGTGTTTTTGTTCCCCTTTTACATTTAATGTTGAGATAGTTTGGTAAGAAGATTCTAGCTTAATATACGGGTTTTTATAGTTCAGTGAGAGGATTTACACCCACTGTAGGAGTTTCAAGCATTCTGTTTCTACAATCGCTGTGGTTAGTACTGAATTATTTTTAGGACTTTCTGTAAGACGGCCTGCAAGATACTTGAGGATGTAATGCGTTCATATTATCCTCCGTTGAATGGAATTCAAGAATCTTATTAAGACCAACTTTGGTTATTAAATGTAAACCGAGCTCTTTAGCTAGTGCCCCAAACTTTTCCTTTTCTTCAACCTCTCTCTAGTCTCTAATTAGAAGGAGGTGATAGAGTGGCTGAACAGCCGATGACCAAGAATAGAATAAAAGGAGACATCCTTATACATGGATTTCTTTGAAGATAACATTTAACATTCTTCTCTATCTGGAGAGCATATTAACTTTTTGTCTCCTCCAAATCCCTCAAATGGAATGCTATGTCTTATTTCTTGTGCAAAAGCATTTATGATTTCAATTAGCTAGTTCTTGACTGTACTTTGTGATTTTTGATGTCAGGTTAAGGAAATATTGTCTCACTATCCATCCAACTATAAACAGTCTGCAGTTATTCCCCTGCTAGATCTTGCACAACAGCAGCAGGGAGGGTGGCTTCCTGTTTCAGCAATGAATGCTGTAAGATTATATGGACAGATATAAATTCCCAGCTTTAACCCATAGTTGCAAACATCTTCCTTAGTCTCCATAAACCAGAATGCAGTTTTTCATGATAAACATGAGTTTGCACTTATTGAAGTTCTGCTGATGTGCTTGTTATGTCATGTGTGCTTTGAGTTGCAAATAGAAAGTCAAACGTTTTAACAACTAGGAGTTTTCAAGGCCATGCAAATTAGGTGATTTAAATTGGTTTTGGACATTGTGCTCATTGTTTGTTTCTCTGGATTACCATTCAAACAAATGCCATTCAAATTCAAAATTATGGTCAAGTAAAACCTAAGAAACAGTTGGATCTATGGAAGTTTTTTGTGGCATCTGAAATTAGTTTAGCCTCATTTTTGTGTATCAATCATTTACTAAGTCTTCTTAAAGGTATACTACTATTGATGTGTGACAACATGCTGTGTCTTTACGTATGATATCTTTTCTGAAGGGTAACCATAACTAACATAAGTTTGTTATCATTGTATGAGAGCGGTGCAACTGGAACTTGAGACTTCTTAGTTGCCTATGGCTTTGATACTGTGTCAAAAACCATCCAAGCCAAAAGTTTAAGCTAATGGGTGAGACCCATAAATGGATAATTTATTATCATAAATATTGCAAACTATGAGATTGATTACAATTTGGAACTTTTCTGGAAAATCTAAACATGCAGTTGGAGGCTGATGGACACAAATGGGTGTTTTCAAGATCTGGTTTCTTTCATCAGCACGTCAACTGTCTTTCCTGAATAATGTCATCATGTTAGCACATAGAGAAATTGTATAATGCTACAATCACTTAAAACTCAGTACTCTGTCATACAAAAAAGAAAAAGAAAAAAGAAATGTTCATTAACTTTGAACCTTTTGGGCAATTTCAATTTTGCAAGTTATTGTTCTGATTATTAGTTCATAATGCTATTTGCTGTGACAGTTTGAATCCAAGAGTATGTCAATCTGTCTGAAAATTCTTCTAGAATGATGAGTAATAAACTAGTATATTTACGTTTAGCCTTCCATGAATGTTTTAGGTGGCTAAGGTTATTGAAGTTGCTCCAATCCGCGTATATGAAGTTGCAACATTTTATTCAATGTTCAACAGATCACCGGTGAGAAAATTTGACCTTTGTATTTTTTTTGGATACATGAAAAAAGCAGTGCCCTTTACATTTTGACTCCACTATATATTCCAATTTGTAATTATATTGGTTGCCCTTTAGCTATATTAAGCTTCTTGGTTTGTCAGGTGGGCAAGTACCACCTACTGGTTTGTGGAACAACTCCTTGTATGATACGTGGCTCACGAGATATTGAAGATGCATTACTTAAACACCTGGGAGTAAAGCGTAATGGTTGGTTATAAAAATTTGTCGTAGTGCAGTACATGTTAAGATTTTGAATGTTGAAATATTCTTTTGAGCACCGTACGACTTAGTTAAATTATACTATATGCAGAAGTGACAAAGGACGGCCTTTTTTCTGTTGGAGAAATGGAATGCATGGTAAGTCTTTACCTTGCTTGAACCCTCCAGATGTTCAAAGTTTAAGAATTAGTAAAATGATGCACAATAATGACTCATTTTTGCTTCTTACTATTGCTGCGTGTCCTAAGGGAAGCAAATCCTAGGTAGATCTGCTGATACAAAGAATTTGAAAAAGAAGGGGAGCAGGGTGTGGAAAGTAGGCTTCAATGTTGAAATGAAATAGAGGCATTAATTGGCATTCGTTCTATTTAAGCTAGCATCATTCTTCACATGAGGCCCTGGATGAGCTGTTACCCAGTTGTTATTTTAAAACTTAAAAGAGTTGTCAGAAAAAACCTACAAAGGTCCATTTACTTAACGGCAAGGCATCATAGCAATTATACAAGGCTTGAACTTGAATCCTGAAGTACCATGTAAATGTGATTGGGATTAAAGGATGGGGAGTCTTAGTTTCCATCCTGATTAGTTCTGGGGAAGGAAATCAAGGAGTGAAGCTTAAGGCCAAAAATTAGGTGCCTTGAAGTGCATTTTGGTAATTGATCAGTGCACTGTTTGATGCTGTCATTGATTTTCTACAGGGATGTTGCGTGAATGCTCCCATGATTACAGTTGCCGATTACTCCAATGGATCTGAAGGATACACTTACAACTATTATGTGGGTCCTGCGATAACAGCTTGATTCTGGATAAGTAATTGTGAAGTTCAACTGCTAGATGTCCAGAGGAATTTTATTTTGGTCTTTGCTCTTGGTTGCAGGAAGATGTAACTCCAAAACGAGTTATTGAGATAGTTGAAATCTTAAGAAAGGGAGAAAAGCTACCGGTAGGGCTACTAGACCAGGATTTTTTAAAGATACTATTTCTTTCGTGTCTTCCTATTAAGTTTAGGTGACCATGTTTTTATGACTTAACTCTTCCATCTTTCAGCCTGGGACACAAAATTCTAGACGCATTAAGAGTGGACCAGAAGGAGGCAACACTACACTGCTCAGTGATCCAAAACCTCCTCCTTCCCGTGACCTTGATGCCTGCTAAGTTATGGTAAATGTTGTCTCCCAATAATGCAAAAGAACTGGTTGTATCAGCTTCGATTGAGTTTCTCTTGACAATCTTAATGATATTTTGTATTTTCTGCCAGCATAATTCCTGGTATAAAATCAATTTCATAAAACACCTTAATTTTGGTATCAAAGCTTATGGTTTTGCACACATTCATTTAATCTGCATACGGTAATCGGAAAATGCGTGTTCAATTTTATTGTTGGAGGTAAACATTTATTTACAAAATTCACTCATTTGCTTTTTTGTATGCAAAAAATCATTGATTGTTGAATTTTTCTGATCAATTTGTAGTCTCATTCAACCTCTTGCTAGGCATTACATTCCCCCGAGGCATTTGTTTCTCTTTGATGTGTGTATGGATCCATTATTATTTACGTGTGCACATCTCCGTGCGAACGGTACCTTTGTTCTTGAATTCAGGATGGGAATCAGGTTTCGCAAATGACATTTTGTAAAGGTGGGAGGACTCTATTCTTATACTGATCTGGCAGAAGTTGGGAGAGATTCTGATTTCTGACGTGTCATGTGGCTCTTCATTCTCCATAAACAGTGCAAAGCTTTTGCTTTTCTAATGGGAAAAATAAAGTCAACATTTACTGTCTTGACCTATCCCCCACTCGTCTCGTGTGGGTGATATTCTCACTCTTAATAATGTAATTGGGGTTCACCGACAGAGTCTGAAATTGAGGACGTTAAGACTATGAGCGCAAGATGTCCAAAGTGGTGACAGGTTGTTGAGGTTGCCGTTTTAGTTGCAATTCACCAGACTTATTCCCATCATTACATTAGTGACCAAATGGAGGTTCGTCATACATTATGTTAGTGAGTAGTGACCTGAAAACAGTAAAATAAAAAGAACAGCACGAATGGCAATGAGCGTGCGTTGCCCTTATCTTCCCCACTATAATGTGTCCCTTTCAAACTTTACTCAGTTTTAGCCCCTTACGCAGAGGTAGGAGAGAGTTAGTCAAAAGCTACTGTGTTCAAGTCCATTCAGATTTCGACATCTGAATAATCAAGCGTCTAATTCTACTTCTTTTGCTGCTCCAGAAACAATTTCTGAAGAAGCGATCATGTTATTTTGTAAAGAGTGCCCAAATTCTCCCTCCCTCGTGATTTGACCCGTCCCCAATAATGATTTGTCTGTGTGAAAAAGAGGTCAAATTACTTTTTATGAACACCACATCCCATCCCCAGTCCCTACCCGAAAGCAAAAGCAAGGAACTATTACTATTATTTTCTGTTGGACTACAACAACCACGGGCCAACCAACGTTATCCATTCTTTCCCCCCCTTTTTCCTTTCCTTTTCCCCTAAAATACTCTTCCAACACATATTATTTGACAAACACTAGTCGATATAGTCCCTTTTACAAGGTCCCACGCCAAAACCCACTACAAAAAAGATTAGAGAGCCCCCCACTGAGAAAGCGCTTACCATCATTTTCCACTATCCCTATCACTGAAAAACAAAACAAAGGAAGCATAGCTTTGACAATTCTTCCGCATCCGGAACTTTGGCAAAGACATAAACGGCCTGCTTGCATTTCTTTAGGTATTGACATGGAACCCTGTTTTCTCCCAAAACTAAAAGCTGGAAAGCAAAGGAAAGGGGAAATATATATATATATATATATATATATAACTATTATG
>JANITW010000010.1:4485249-4499463 GCA_027564335.1 Erythroxylum williamsii | reverse complement strand
TAATTATATTGTAATTAATTAATTATACTTTAATTAATTAATTAATTATAATATTTTAATTAATGAATACATTATATTTTAATTAATTATATTGTAGTTAATTAATTATTAATAATATTTTAATTAATAATCTTTAGAATTCAATCAAGTGAAGCATAAAAGAGTAAGAAGTGAAGTAGTTCAAAGAATGAAAGAGCAAAAGAGCAAGACACTACCTTTGAATGACACAGAGTGATTCTTGATAAGAAATATAGAGTAAAGAATTATACTCAATAAAAACCTACATTAAATATATAAACTTTGATGAATGTCTGGTTATAAACTCACAGCAAATAACAGTTTTTTATTCAAAGGTATCTTCCTCAAACTTCAATGTAATTGAATTCCAATACTTGGAGGAGTGAATTCAATTTATAAAAGAGACGTGTTTCAATTACATGTATGAATTGAACCCATCTATTTTTTATATTTTCAAAATGTGAATTGAATTTAATTGCAGTATTGAATTCAATTCACACATTTTCAAACACCCCCTTAAGCAGCAAGTCTGATTTAGAGTTTTTAAACTCAAAACAATACAGTTTAATTAAACTTAATTAATTAAAATCAATTAAGTCTGACGTGTGAGTGTGTAGTGTTTCTATCTTATATGGCAAGTCATGTCAACAACGTTAAAAAAAATATTAACGTCGGACTAGAATTGAAAAAATGAAAAGTTTGAATATTTAATTGGCATTTTGAGTAATGAATATTTAATTGGCATTTTGAGTAAAGTGCAAAATTAAGTAAATTTTGATTTTTTTAATTAACCCGTGATAAAATAAAACTATTGACCATTACAAAAAGATGGTACTGCTCCACTTAATAGGAGTTTGAGTTTTGGCTAAGATACTGTTATTAGATGTAATCACTAATGCAATTAAGAGTTAAGACTAGTATAGTACAGTATTAATTGGTTTTAATCTGGAAACATATATGCGTTTTACTTTTTAATTTTGGCAATACAAACAAAAGCAGTGAAGTTGTCAATTGAATTGAGACAAACTACGGTCATATAAAAAAGTCCATTCAAATATGTTGACATATCCTTTCTTGTTTCTATATTTTAAGATTAGTACACCCAAAAGATTACGACCAAATCCAACGTAATAACTTCTCATATATTAGAAGTTGGTGGCTCTTGGATATGGTGTTAATCTAAACCAAAAAGGGATTATACAATAAAGGACAGTGTCCTTGTAAATCAGACATTTCCATATACAGAAATGCAATTTCAAAATATGAAAGATGAATGCTGATTAAGTTTGTTCTTCAAGTTAAATGTATGTTAAAAGGTAATAATTGATCAATATTCAAAAGGGAACGAGGAGCTATCTACCATAAATTCCCATGGCTCTTTAATGTTCCGCTTCAGTGCTTCTTATCACAATAAAACTCCACAATTGTTGTTCGGAAAGAAAAAAGCCTTTTCAACAGCACAAGACAACGCACATTTGTATAGTCACGGCTTGTATTGGGTGTAATGGCCACTGCACTGAAATCAACTTTAAGCTTCCTCGTCCCCACAAAATCAGAGACTCGGTTCCTGGTTCCATTCCCATCTCGCAAACCCACCAATATTTCGACCAGGAGTTTTGCAACAATGGCTGCTCGCACTGCAGGCCCAAGTTTGGGTATTACTGAGACCTTCTCGCAGCTGAAGAAGCAAGGAAAAGTACGCACCTTTTCTCATTCTTTAGTCATTTATTTTCTTTGTTGCTTTTGGGTTTCATTCGGTTGGTTGATGGTCAATTCATGGTGTGTAACTATACAGAAAGTTGGCAGCTTTCCTGGGGGTAGGGGCGGTGGTGGTTTTGTTTTGTATCTAGGCATTGAAAGGATAAACTAGTTAGTGTAGTGTTCGCTAGAGACGGAGGAAATTTGTTCTTATTAGGTCCTGAAGAACTTTGGAAATGCTTTCTGGTTTTCCAATTGATTCTTCTTATCTCTTGGTTCACTATTCCATTTGTTGAAGATTGCAGGTGCATAGAGGAATCATTTGTTTGTCCATATTATCGGATATTTTTGATTCGTTATCATATTTAAGTCTTGCAGTAAATAACACTAGCAACAGACGAAGTGCTCAATCTGTTAGCATCACAACATGGAAAAACGGATGGTTGTATGACTAGGCATATCTCGTGCCAAGTATTGCGTTCTTTAATGTTGATTTCGGGTGATGATACAATTTCCTCAAAAGATTGAGAACTTTTTGGAACTCAGTTCATCTACTTTCTTTTGCGGTATTTATTAACTTCATAATGAGTTGATATGTTTAGCCGTCTGGTTATACCTAGGATGAAAAGAGGAGGTCTAGTGATAATTCATTTGGCCTATCAATTTGATGACTGGTTAGCTAGAATTAGGACTGTAATTAATATAAGCATTTTGGAAGTGATTCTTGATCTATTATAGGATTTTGAATTTTCTAAACAGAAGGGGATGAGGGGGAGGAATAGCGTCCCACCAATGAATTTTGAAAGTGAAAGGAAACCACTTTTACAATATGAAAAAGTTTGTACTTTTTTTAAGTAATGAGTGATCCTCAATGTCCAGGTAGCACTCATTCCTTACATCACAGCGGGTGATCCTGACCTGTCAATTACAGCTGAAGCCTTAAAAGTGTTGGACTCCTGTGGCTCAGATATCATTGAACTTGGTGTGCCTTATTCTGATCCTTTGGCAGATGGCCCTGTTATTCAGGTTCGATAATAATTTTATCACTCGTTGAATGCATTTTCTTGTTTGATGTTCTTACTAGTGATTGCTATTCTTTAGGCGGCAGCTACACGTTCCTTGGCAAGGGGGACCAATTTTGAGGCAGTTCTATCAATGTTGAAGAAGGTAATAACACCAAGTAATATCTAGTAGCCTTCATATACAGAGAGTTATGTATTGTTGGCCAATTTCGGCTGCACATGATCTTTTTTTTTTTCTTCTTTGGATGTTATATACAAAAGGCCAGAGCCAACTCTCAACTTAAAGCTGCTTTGTTCACAGAAGTTTACTCTGAGTTGAAACGAAATGTACTGGCTAAAGAGTCTTCTCATCTGGAGTATTTCTTTGTTGAAAGTTTATTGCCTTTTGCATGGAGTTTCAAAAACACTTTTCAAGGACATGAGTAGTATTTTTCTTCTCACAAGAGGACTGTTACATGTCTATATGAAATGATCATTTCGTTTTTCACATTTTATCCTTTGTAAATATTGTCTTTCGTGCTGTAAGGTTCATGTCAATACTATTTTGTTGATTATGCTTTTCATTGTTGTTTAAATGTCATGTCTAGACTTTTACTTCTTCCTTTTGTCCCATTTTGCGGTCTGACATATGAATAAACAAATAGCCGTGTTTATATTTCAGTATCCTTGTCCAAAACTTTACTATTTTGGTCCTGATTCAACATCCTCAACTGGTTCGCTGTTGACTGACAGGTGATTCCGCAGCTATCCTGTCCAGTAGCTCTGTTTACGTACTACAACCCAATTTTAAAGCGTGGGATTGACAATTTCATGGTTACTGTAAAAGAAATTGGTGTACATGGTAATGTAATGGAAAGTCACTCTTCTAAGTTTCACTTAATTTTGCATACTCTATAATTTATGTATTAGGTAAATTTTGCGTAACTGCATCAGTGGGGGTTTGACTCTCACACTTTTGCACTATGGCTAATGGTTACTAGCTATTTTTGTTCGTTCTGTCATTTCTGCGAGTGGTGAATGTTTTATGCTGGTGTTTTTTGCAGGCCTTGTGGTCCCAGATGTTCCTTTGGAGGAGACAGAGCTTCTGAGGAAAGCAGCTTTGAAGAATCAGATTGAGCTGGTTTGTACTGCAGGATGTACTTAAATTTTAGTTGTCCACATTTTATAGCTTCTTACATGCCAAAAAATTATTTGTTTTAACAAGTAGTCTTGTGCTGTGTGCTTGACTTGAATCATTCTTGCACTTACATGCATTAACCATGGTCGACCTTTTATGGTGATTCTGGCATTCAAATACAATACCAGTGATATGCAAATTCATGTCATTCTACGTTTGGATATGATGGTGCTGATTTAACCCAGTTTTCTGATCATTCTAATCATTTTGTGGATCTTCTTATTGACAAGAAAAGAAAATAATGTTTTCCTAACATGAAGGAACGAAAGGTGGAGAAGGGTAAATTCCAACTCCTTAACTGAAGGGTTTTTTTTTTTGGGCTAACGAAGAGGTTTATATTTGATAAGTTGTGATTCCAAATTTTTGCAATACAGTTCTTTTGGATTAATGAGGAAATACATGCCACCTTGTTTCCCCTGAACTATGTTCTTATATTCTAACTCACCAATGCATCTTTTCCATCTTCTGTTGACATGTTGCTGGTATAGGTACTTCTTACAACACCTACTACTCCCAAAGAACGTATGGCGGCCATTGTCAAAGCATCAGAAGGATTTGTGTATCTTGTAAGGGCCTTTTAAAGTCCATAAGTTTTTCCCATAGTTGTTTCCAGTATAGATGATAGTTGAGAACATATAAGGTGAAACATTTTTGACGACTCGATTGTGCTGGAAATATAGGTCAGTTCTATTGGAGTTACTGGAGCACGTGCATCTGTAAGTGATCGAGTTCAAACCCTTCTGCATGAAATCAAAGAGGTATGTCCTTATGACAGATCTGACAAACCTTATTGCGGTCCTAATAAATTTGAGAAAGAAAACTAGTACAAAATATGGATTCCAGTTACTTATATACTCTTCCGTGGAAAGTATATTTAATTTTTTAGAAAGCAATTAATAGCAAGTTAGGAGTTTATGCCTTGGCTTGGAGGTAATAAGAGAAGTAGTTCTTGGTACCTTGTTGGCATTTTCATTCTAAATGACCTCCCGAAGAATCTGTTTGTCCTTGGTGGCTTTTCTTACTAAGCTCCCTTCCTCCCTTATTACCCACCTTGGCCTCTAAGAGGCATAGTATTAGTTTCATTTGTTAAGCATACCAAGTATGTCTGATCAGCACAATAATATACAGCAATAAGGAGTTGGTCTGTTTAATTTATGTTGGCAATGTTATTATGAAGCGAAAACTTTTTCACACGCTTAGCAGCTGCAGTTCTAATTTAACAGATTACAAACAAGCCTGTCGCTGTCGGCTTTGGCATATCGAAACCTGAGCAAGTGAAACAGGTTACACCTCTGATGCTGATGCTGACGCTGATAGCTGGATGAATTTAGACTTGTAACTTATATGGAGTTTTGTTGCAGGTTGCAGGATGGGGTGCTGATGGTGTCATAATCGGTAGTGCCATGGTTAAGGTGTTGGGCGATGCGAAGTCACCAGAGGAAGGATTGAAGGAACTGGAGACATTCACCAAGGCATTAAAATCTGCCCTCTCTTGAGCACAGACTCTGTAGGAGAATCCAATTTTGTTTTACAGTGAATAATTGATGTTACCGGAGACGTTCACCAAGGCATCAAAGGCATCAAAATCTGCCCTGAGCACAGACTCTATAGAAGAGTCCAACTTTGTTTTACAGTGAATAATTGAAGATATTTATTTATTTTTATACACATGCTCTCATAAATAATAAATAGATAATTTAAAAAAAAAAAATACTTTTCAGATTGACTTTTGTTTAATTTATGACTGCTCCGCCCATGGTTCCACTATTGCGTGCGTGTGCGTGGCGGTGGCACTTGAAAGATTCCTCAACCCAACCTTCGCAAATAAATAACACACGTGACTAATTTCCTATAAACGCTACGATGATTTCATTTGTTTCTTTGTGAGAGAAAACCAAAAGTCACGCAATGAACAGTGTTTTCTCGATAGAAGATCTCTCCGACGCCTTCTGGCAATCGATAGTCAACACTTCCGCTTCGGCGATGAATCGGAGCCCATCGGAGTGGGACCTCGAGAAGTTTCTAGAAGAATTATCTTGCTCTGCTTCCAACTCCGCCACCGACGACAAGGCTCCGCCGCCTGGGCTGTCGCAGTCGCCGACGTCCTCTCGACGCAGAAATTGCGACGATGAAGTGCTTGAGATCCAGTGTCCTCGTGCTCTTAATCCTCCTCCGCCAGACACTACTCTTCCTCAGCCGTTAGATCGCAATCCATCCGCTGCGATTGATTCCGAGCAGTACCGTGCCTTTCTTAAGTCTAAACTCGATCAGGCTTGCGCCGCCGCGGCCATGTCTATGGTATGTGTTTTCGGAGGAGACTGTATGAAGGGAGTTTATTTTTGGGTTGATTGTGTTTTGTTAGGGGATGTGTTTTCATTGGGGATTTCGAATGTCAATACAGGTATCGGGTGCCAAGACTGAAAATTTTCCCTCTGTAACTCGTGATCAAAGGCATGATAGTAATTTTCAGTCGGGATCAAAAGCTTCTGGTAATGAATTCGTAGGATTGTGCATGATTCTTGATTGTTATTAAGTTGTTCTTTTACATATATGCAATGTTGTTCACCAACTGGGTTTTTCAGTTTATCGTGATCTGAGCAGATTTGAAAATGTGAAATTTGCTTTGCTTGTTTTGCGTGAGAATTTGGATATATACATCAACTGCTCCAAGATTTTGAAAGGGTGCTGTGGGTATGGGATTGCTTTTAGTTACAAGAGGACGGTTTGAACCCATACGCTAATTGAGTTATGGTCATTGTGTGAAGAAATTCATTTGCATGCAGAAGTATAAGAAAATTAAGAACTGAAAACCAAAAATCATTGGCTCACTGAAATTAGATCTTTTGGATCAACTTAATGTTAGCTCCAGCATCTACATCTTGGAAAACAGCCATCTTTCATTTTTCTTTTCGACCAAAAAAGTATTCAGTCTGTTTCCATGGTGTCTTATATGGTCACATGTAGATGATTAAGTACTGCTCTAGAGCTTTGTGTTTCATGACTTCTAATTCACATATTTGTTTTGCACTGGATGAAATGTGCCTTGTTCTCCAGATACATGATTTTGTATGAAACGGACTATTACAGATACAGGATCTGGCATGCCAACTTTTCAAAAGGAACCTAATGGTGAATCCGTTAAAATCCCAGTTTTACCTGCTATGCAAAGAAACGAGGAGACTCAAGTTAGGCAAACAACCAGTGACTCGTCAAAGGAAGATTCAGATGATGATGACCTTGAAGGAGACACAGGAACTAATGATAATATGGATCCTGTTGATGCAAAACGCGTGAGGAGGTAAGCGAAGTTTCTTATTGTCTGTTCTTTCTGCTGTTTGTGTGTTCCTAATATTACTTTGATGGAAAATGAAGGATTTTTTAATCTTTTATTTTAACTAAGGATCACATTGTGTCGAAAACTTGCTTCGGACAACCAGGCAAGTGTTGGTCTGTGGTAATGTTTGACAAACGGTCTTCTGCTATATGAAACTGTCTCTCTTGAAAAGTTGGAACATTGTTGTTCCTACTGAAATGTTTTATTATGATCTTCCACTTTGCTCTTTTTATCTTTGGGGTGGAGGGTGCATTTGAATTGGGAAAAGGAATCTAATTTTAGCATTGAGATTCCTGAATGCTGACAATATGTAGCTTCATATCTCCATACAAAGAGGATTGTCCTAAGGAATTGCTATGCGGAACTTTTCATGATGGTTCAGGATGCAGTCAAATCGAGAGTCTGCCAGACGCTCGAGAAAAAGAAAACAAGCTCAGCTGAATGAACTGGAGACACAGGTTTTATCCAAAACTTTACTTCCAGACCTGTTCTTTGCTTTTCATTTTTTTTCAAATGGTTTATTTGTATTCAAGGTTGATTAGCTTTTATGCTACATTGAATAGGTCAGTCAGCTAAGGGATGAACGCTCATCATTGCTATCTCGCCAAACTGATGTTAATAAGAACTGTGATGAGGCTGTTGTTAACAATAGGATCTTGAGGGCTAATATAGAAACATTAAGAGCAAAGGTAAGTTGATGTCTTTATACTCTGTCAGTTTGAGGGTTCATCTGAGTACTTGCGTTTGTTTAGTTATTCACTTTTGGACTTATTCAATATGGACTCTGTTAGCAAGAATGGAATCGTTGTCAATTTCTTTTTTAAATTTGACTGTGACATGGAGCATGTTTGGAAAGATCTGCTTTGCTGTAGATCCCTCAAAGGCATTGAATGTCAGGCTATCACAAAGTCAAAATAGGCATTAAAATGATGGCATATGAATTGAGGTTGCTTTGCTTGGTATCAGTTATTTGGGGTTGTGGCTTTAACTTTGGTACCATGTAAATCTTACTATTTCCTGGTTTTAAGAATAATATTTTAGTGTATTTGATATTGTGAAATGCTATGGGCAACTTAATTGATGAGATGCTTCTGTATTAACCACATTTATCACGTGTACATATTATGTGAACTTTCCAGGTCAAGATGGTTGAAGAACAAGTTAAACAGGTGACAGGTTTGAACCCAATGCTTCTGGCAAGGTCCAACATGCCTAGCATGGACGGCCAGCTACGTGGCCAAGCAGACGCAACTCAAATTGTTACTGGTCCAGTGCAACCAAACTGCAACCGTTTCTTTCCCCACCCACAACTTGTTCCTAGTGTTAATGCTCCGGCTTCGCATCTCGCGAGACTAAATAATGGTTTCCCGACCAATCCTGTAATTCCTGTTCACACAAATACGCAAAATGGTAATGGAAGCAGTAATATTGCCGGTATCCATTCTGTGATACTTGCAGCTGGTGGACAAAGTACGGTTAACAAGTCTCAGTACATGCCAAAGCAGATAGGTGCTGGTGAGGCTTTGCTTCCATGTGACTCAGGACGTTCTCATGCAGTTTCAGAGGAGAAAGAAATAAAATGAACCATATCTTTATGTTCTAAGTTCATTGCGTAGTGTATTATTGCTTCAAATGAAATATGAATGTTGGACTTGCATGGGTCTGAAATTCAAGGATATGACGTATTTTCAGCGTGTGGATTATCTTATATAACACCTGTCTAGATTGTAGCCAGGTTTAAGTGATCTCTGTATTCTCCTAGCATAGTGGTTTTACGTGATTGTCTTGTTGCATTTTAGATGTATTCAGTTTATCTTTCATCAGCAACACTGTGTGCTTATGGGCAGGCAGAGTCTAATCAAATATTGACCGCAACGATGGTGACTACATAGTAAAATGGAGAGGTCTCATTTCAATCCCAACACGAAGGCCTTTATTTTTTGGGAAAAATTCAATACAGAAGCTTATTAAAGATAATATATTTTGAGTGGACAAATCTACATCGAAAATAGTGGTAAGGAAATGAAGGATGGACAAGATGCGTAAAGAAGAATATGTAGAAGCATACAAAACTGATAAATATGAGGGTGTGTTTTATGGAAAATAAATAATGTATTCATTCAAAAAGGGTGAAATTATAATGAGCAATGAAATTCGTCCCCAATAGTTGGAGTGTAACATAATAGCAAACTACATATAAGATAACGTTTGTAGTGCACTGTTAATTTTATAAGTGATACAATTACAATGAATTATGTAAAGATGAGTTGATAATGGGTTGTCTCAATCTTCAATCTAAACATAAGGTAAAACTCCATCTAGGTAAATTTGTTGTACTGTTCAGATTTCCCAAATAACTTTTTTCTCATCATCCAAGTGAAATGCACTAGCATAGCAAAACCAACCATAAACACCTTCCAATCTTCCTTACTTTTTCATTTCAAACCCATGATTTAGGATAGACATTCTAACTAGTTGAGGCTCTTGTCTTACGGATCAAACAAGTGGAGAATTTTTCTCCATAACTGACTTATATGACAACACTTAAAAGATGTGATCAAGTGATTCAATTTCATAGGCGCATAAAGGATATGTCTTATCCGGAATTTGAAATTTATGTTATCTCTAATTCTTAGCTTTTGAATAGTTGCTAACCAAAGAATGAAAGAACGAGCTTTAGCAATTCCTAAACCCCATATCAATTTGTAAAAGGGAAACTTAATGAGTGGACTAAAAAACTTGTTACATGAAAGAGCATTAAACTTGTGTGAGCTATGTAACTCTCATCTGACTTCATCCTTTAGCCTCTAATCAGGTAAATAATCTAGCATATAGTCTGCAATTGGACCGATTCCCGTACCTGAGTGATATGGCCAATACTAGCTACGATTCTGAATAAGTTCATGCATCATGGTATTTTTAGGGATTGGTCCTCGAAGGGCAACGAAGTATTGTGTGTAGCATAAAGGCTTAAGAGAATGCCAATTGTCAAACCAAATTTTAGTACTTCTACCATCTCTAATGTAGTGCTTGATATGAGGATGCATAACTGACCTGGTACATAAGATTTGTTGAAAAGTATAAAGTTGAGTACTTTTTTGAGAGAGAAACCAAACGCTTCTTTATTTAACATGAAACATGTGTACCTATTTCACCCAGAGGCTTTCCTTATCATAACATATTCACCATAGCCTTTTAGCTAATAATACTTTGTTCATTCTGCTAGTAGAGTTGATTCCCAGCCCTCCATTTTCTTTGGAAAGACAAATGATACTCCACTTAACTTTAAAAGTCTTCTTACCACTTGGGTTTAGCCCATGCCATATGAAATCTCTTATGTTTCTATAAATTTTCTTCATAAATTTTTTAGAAATAACTAAGTGAGACAACCAATAGATGTGTAGATTATTGAAGATTAAAATAGCAAGCTGAAGTCTACCTCCATAAGACAGAAACATATTGGTCTAAGTAGATATTCTTGTTTGAACTTTTTCAATAAGAGGTTCCTTAAGCTTCTTTGTGGAGATAGGAATTCCTAAGTAAGTAAATGGTAACTGGTGAATGGACAGACCAGCTTCAATAATCACCCTTGAGGAGTCATCGGGGCTTAGTTTAAACAGATAAGCAAAGCTTTTTAGGATTAAATCTCAACCCAGAAACTTCTTGGAATCTCTGTAAAGATGATAAAGATAATCTTAATTGAAGAAATGTCATTAGCATATAACATAAGTAAATCATTTGCAAAAGAAAGTTGAGTAATATTGAGCTCTCTATAATGATAAAAATATTTGAAAATTGGGCTTTCTTCAATACACATCTGTGTCATTCTTTGAAGAACTTCCATAGTGATAGTAAAAAGGACATTGATGATAAGTAAGCATGAATCTAGTTAAGAAACCTTCTAGGGTAACCAAAAGTATGGAGAGAATTAATAATGAAACCCCCACTCCATAATATCATAAGTTTTAGTGAAGTCAATTTTGAAAGCACATCTTCTAACATGTTCTTTATGGATGTAGTCTCTGAATAAATCTTAAGCAAGCATTATGTTATCCCCTATACATCTAGCTAGGACATATGCACCTTGACTAGGATTAATGATATCAGGTAGAGTAATCTTCAATCTGTTAGCAAGAATCTTAAAGATTATCTTATATAACACATTGCATCAGGCAATAGGTTTGTAGTCATTTCTTAGGATTAGAAACTTTAGGCATCAAAAGCAAGAAAAGTTTTATTGACTTATTTGAGTAATCTACCACTTCTAAATAATTCCTAAACTATTTTGACCACTGGAGCTTGCAAAGATTCCATTTCTCTTGAAATAATCTAGCATTAAATCCATCTGGTCTAGGAGACTTATTTAGAGGAAAAAAGAACAAGACTTCCTTTATCTTTTCACTAGTGACTTTCTGGATTAGAGAAACTTCTTGTATATGATTGATTGAATCAACCATTTGACTAACTAGATAGCTAGGGAGACTTGCAGTTTGCATAAAGATTCCATTTATTGCATAAAAATGACTTCTGACCATCCTTTTCATCTCCTCCTGATCATATATGTCGATACCATCTTCATTTTTAAGACACACAATCTTGTTTCTATTTCTTCTAAAAAAGTAATTAGTATTGCTGTCACCATGTTGCATCTATTGAATTCTATACTTCTGTTCTAATTGTTCCCTGTATTCTTCAATGGATTGCAAATACCTACTCAGGTCTAATTTCTCCTTTAACTAAGAGAGTGTAATTGGTAGGCTCCATAGCCAATTGCTTTTAAGTTAAAGATAAATTCTTAAGGGCTTGTACTTTACTAAATTTCAAAGGGTTTGAGTTGTGCTTGAGGAGCTTAACACATTCTCCTTTCATGAATTTTAGCATTTGAACACACTGAAATGATTTAGATCCCTGCAGCTTCAATCCAACAGCATGTGTAATAATTGATTCAAGCTTAGCCTATTTAAGTAAAGAGTTGAAGAACCTGAAAGGAGATCTTCTCTTGATTAAATTGCCTGAGACACACACCTTTATTGATGCATGATCACAGAACAAAGGGTCCTCAAATTTCACATAACTTTCTATTAATTGAGATAACCATCCGCTATTAACTAAGCATTTGTCCAGCTTTCTTTAAATTAACTTAAGCCCTTTTGTTGATTGCTCCATGTAAATATAGGTCCATAAATCCTCAGATCAATATGAGAAACTTTCTTTGCACCTAAGGATTCAAAGGAGAGGGTAGACAGTTGAAATCCCCTGCCACCATCCAAGGAATGGACATATTTGAATCAATAACATGCAATTCTTTTCACAAGTTGTCTTTTTGAAATTCCTAATTAGCAATATAAACAACTGTTATTACAATAGGAATGTTGAGATATCTTAGAACAATCTCACAGTAAAGCAATTGGTCAGTATTGTACCACTTAGGGTGTTTTGAATGGTTGTTGAGAGTTATCCGATCTGTAAGTATGAATTTCAAACCATTTTGAAAAACATCTTCCTTAATCTTGGTTTCCTCCAAACCAACAAAACAAGCTTGACTCGCTTTAATGTAATCTTTTAAAGCTAGTCTTTTATTGGGACAATTAAGTCCCCTTACATTCCAAATAGTACCCATCATTTGGAGTGTGAGGACTCAGTCCTTCTCCTGAGCTTTCTACTTCTAGTCACTGTTGTTTGCCATTCCTCTTGTTACTGATTAGTTCCATTATAGCTAACATCATTCTCTAGAATAACAAATCCAGGAGTTGCTACTCTGTCATCTTCTATTGCTTTTGCTTTCTCTAACTTTGAAAGTGAAGAGTTCTCTATATTCTTAGCTTCTTCAACATTGTAATAATGATCATTAGAGCAGATAATTTGTTGCAGTTGTGTAACTCCTTGATTATGCAAACTAGCCATCTGTTGAGAGCTACCATGAGTTGAAACTATTAGCTTGCTTCCATTTTCTACTATTAACTTGCTTCCATTTTCTGCATTATCTACATGTTTATCAACAAGTACTTCAATTTGGTTATGAATATTCAAATCTAAATTAGTCTCATTAGCTTTAACCTGATTTGTAGAGATCTTTTCTAGCTACCAGTTTCTGTAACTTCCACATGACCTGTAACGTTATTTTCCAAGCTCACAATTTCTGTAACTTGTGAGTTATGCATTTATATACTAGTACTTTTACCTATAGCTTGTAAAGAATCGGACTTCACTAAATTCTATTTTTCAAATTTGCCTTCGTCATTAATATTATTTTAGGGATTCACATTTTGGTGATAGATTTAGCATACTACTTCCAAGGATAGGAAAATAAAATCTTATCTTCAACTAGCTCTCCACTCAAATTAAACTTCATTATAGGTATGCCGTCTGGCATCATTTTCTTATGAACAAATTCAATACACACTCTCACGTGGCCTACTCTTTTGATATTGGTTGTATTTTCATCCAAAGAAAGAGGGATTCCAAGATAACTAACTAACTGATTTGAAGCTTCAGATGACCAGTATTCAAATGTTATTTTGTGCATGTTCATCCATATAAGGATAAATTTAATTTCATTTCTATCAACCTTGAATCCCAACTCCCATTTCCTTAAGAACAAAGGCTTACCTTGTATGTGCCACGATCTTATGTCCTTAACTTTACTAGCCATTTCCTTTGAAGAGAACTTAAAGATGATCTCTCCTTTGTGATAAGTGCTGAATACATACAACTTTTCTTTCATTTTGTGTCTACCCACTGTTGCACTACAGGGAATGTTGGACCCCGAACTTTTGATGTTAATTAGAAATATTAAAATGAATATTAATGAGAAAGAAATTGGCGAGACAATTTATGAATTTAAGAAAATTTGCTGAAATTAAGAAAAAATTTATGAGAAAAGAATTATTTAGTTTTGAGGACTTTGATATTTGAATGAATTTATATGGATTATGAGAGGAAAGAGAATGAGTTAATTGAAATGG
>JANITW010000010.1:4460136-4471576 GCA_027564335.1 Erythroxylum williamsii | reverse complement strand
TTTAAATTTAATTATATATAATTTAATTATAAAAATAAAAATAAAATAAAATAATTCATAATTTTATGGATAATTAATTTTAATTTATTAAATATATAAATATAATTTTGAATTAAATTATTCATAATTTTTATTGAAAATTAAATAATTAAATAATATATATTTAAATGATAGTAAATCATATTATGAAAAAAAAAAACAAAAACAGAAAATAAAAGTCACTTTTTATGGTTTTTCATAATTTTTGAAAATTGGAAAAAACCAAAACCAAAACCAAAACCAAAACCAAAAACTAAAACTAAAAACTCAAATAATCAAGATTTTTTTTCAAATTTAAAAACAAAAATAAAAAAAATAAAAATGAAAACAAATGCCCCTTAAATAAAAGTTGTGTTGTTCTCTCTATGCTTAAATTTGGTCCAACACAGGACCAAAAACATGAATAAAGAGTAGCCGGATTCAATTTGTTGACGTTTTTTACGAACTAAAGTACTTGATACAAGTAGAGTAGTGTGCTTTCTTACAATTAATTTTAGTTGGTATAGTCATAAATTGATTTTTTAGGCAATAATATCTAACAACAAAAACGCTAATTTATCCTTTGATTACCAAAATATCTTACTTGTAAGGCAACAAACTTGTAGTTATAACACATTTTACTTATAAAGACAACAAATTAACTTATAGTTATTATATGTAATTAAAAGTTGCAAACCTTTATTGTTTAGATATAGACAACATATTTTACTTGTAAAGACAACAAACTTTATTGAAAATTATTGTTGTACTAAAATTGTAAAAGAAAAAAAATATGTTAAACTAAAGTAACAAATTTTCATCTAAAATGCAACAACAAAATTATGATATAAAGGCAATACCTCATTTATTAAGCTTTAGATTCGTAAAAATAAATAAAACTATATTAAAAAATAAATAATCACGGACAACCAACCCCTTGAACCTATCGTAATATTCATTAAGATAATAATATATACTATTAGAAGTAGCCATACATATATTAATGTATGCCTTAAGATATGTACAGTCAAATGTTGATAGCCAAAAAATTGTATTTATATATGCTATTATATACTCCATATGGACTTCTAGAATTTAACTTTTAATAGATCCAAAATACAATAGCCAAAGATTTTTAGCTAAAATATGCAACTATATTATCTTTCTCTAGCCATATGAATATAAGTGCATTAATCAAAATACAAAATAAAATTGACATGTAAGAACATACTCTAAAATCCTTCACAAAGTACTTTTTCATCCACTTTTAATCATCACCTTCCTAAAAAACAATGAATAGATTAGAATTATTCTAAAACAATTATGCTCATAAATAAGTTAATAAATCTAAAAATTAAAGTATCAACCACTTTTTGATGACCTCTATTTAATCAAGATAATTTATGTGCTTTAAAAATTAACAACACAAAGATATAGTTTTCCTTAAAAAAGTTAGAAGGTATGAACTTTTCAATCCATATTGGGTGCACTATATTTGCAAAAGGGAAAATAAGCAAAAATGATTTGTAATTAATCTCAATGGAAAAGACAACAAGATGGTATACAATAAGTGTGAATTAAGGAACACTGTCACTTAATGTTCTTCATGTTGATATCTTAGATTTGGAAGAATAGAATACTCCCTTCTTAATTAACTAAGTGCAATCAGTTTACAAAACAAGTCTATATTAGTGGTGTTGGCTTGCAAATCTATGAGAGAACATGTGTTGCTTCATTCGTTATCTATCTGCTTTATCTTGTTCATATTGCTTTTTCATTTCTAAGTTTTCAACTTTTATTTGTTCTAATTCCGTTCTTATTCTTTGCTTTTTAGCTTCTACTTTCTAGTTAATCTCTTCTTTTATTGCAATCTTGATAGCCTAGAAATGCTCATTAAGAACTTTGTAAAAGGTCTCACTCATCATATTATTTTCTTTCATGCTAGATGATTTTACACCCTTTCTAAATAGTTAATTACATCCAAGCCTTATCACTCACATATCAACCACAATTTCATTAAGTTATTGATTATCATTTTCTTTTTGCACTTCTTCAATATGAGCTTACAAAAGAAAAGTAATATGTTACTTCTTTGATCAAATTGACCCTAATGAGTATGATTATACGTTTATGGAAAACAAACAATAATGAAAACACATATATTTCAAATAGGAAACAAACAAAATTGTAATCACACTAATGAATGCATGCACTATATATAATTACAAAGAAATATATTGTCATTCCAATTACACTAGAAACAACTTATTTTGATGTGAAGAATATAGCAATAATAGAAAGAACAAATGAAATGAAATCTAAGCGACATGAGTGGTATAACAACATAATAGGATCATAAGTATAGGCAATGAGTAAAAAATCTAGGTATCTCAATGAAAGTAGCAATAACATAAAATTATTACAAGACAAAATACTACTAGCAATGTTCTCACTTATAGCTTTAGTAGATTGCTTATACGTTTTTCCTAACTTTCTTTATAAGTTGTAAGATACTTTTAATATTAGAGAGTGAATTTTATCCTCTCTTTCATTTTTTTATCCATGAAAATAATTCTTAATTAGAATTTAAATAATTTACAAAATTTTGGTTTTTTCTTTATAGATTATAACTTAATAAAGAACTAACCAACTTAGTGTAAATACTTACGAAACTCTTAGGGCTAGTTGTGTGCATTAGAGTTTGTTATCTTCTATTTCAAATATTTGTTTTAAATTTACTACATATCAAAAACTTATATTTATTCGATATTATGAAACTAATTTATAAAAAGTAATAATAGTTGTTATACCTTCACATTTGCATGGTTACAATAAGCAATTAGCTCCTCAAAGACTTTTTTTGCTTATATAGTTAGGATGATTGACCTTTATTTTTGCACATGTCATACATTGATTGAAATGCTTTGACTTAACTATAGATGTGTAACTTCTCTATACATCTCCAGCAGTTTTCAAAGTCAATTGTTTACCTTTAAGTGGAAAAATGTCCCTCTTGTATTGTAATCAATATTCATTTAAATTTCATAAATAAAATCGATATGAGAAGTAACATGATCATTTCTTACATTATCATATTCCCAATTAGTTACATTGGCAATCTTACACCAATTAATATGATATAGAGCTGCAAGATTTTATATATGAGATACAATACCAAAGAAAAATGTGAATTTAGTTGGTATCCGCTCATTAGGACCAACGTCCATGTCAAAAGTATTGAAAAAATATTTGTTTGCATTATTTCATGAATCTTGTAAGAACCTCATAAGTTAAACCTCTCTCCTTTTTCTTTACAAATTCTATATTCTCATCAATTATTAATTTCAATATATAGCAAATAAATTATTTAAATAATATTATAAATTACCTTTGCAATAGGTAATAGTAATTTCTATCACATTCATGCTTATATCATTTTCATTTTCTTGTCCTAAATTCATTTTCAGAGGAAGATTAGAGGCTTAACATTCTATTAGATTTTCATGTAGTTCTGATTGTTTTGGTAGTTCTTGCCACCTCAAAAGAGTAGACTCTGTTGAACAGTCTCTTCCCTTTCACAACATTTAGAAACTTAATCACCAAGATTATCATGTTATATGCCTTCTTTATTGCATCTACTTACTTGTTCAACTTGTGGTTATTCCTTAATAAGTTTGTTTTGTTCTTTCCACCTTAAAAAGTTAGCAATAGTATAGAAAGGATATAAAGCTTATGGTCTGTCATTCTTCTTAGAAGATTGGTCCTTTTCTCTCCATTAAAATTTGTAATAATTAAAACCATGAACTAAGAAAAATAAATTATAAGCTTATTTATCTATTTAATAATTAGAAAAAAATCTTTATTCATATTATAGGGAATAGTAAAATTTATTCTTTTTATGGTGATTATATGCAAACTAGATTTGGTAGTAGAATAATCACATATATACTACCAAAAAAAAGACGACCTGTACCTATTTATGGATAACAATTATAATTATTGTTACTATATTTTTTTATCAATCATTTGGAATTGCTTTTTATTATCCTCCAAATGCTCTTTCTCTCTATATGATAAGCCAGGTGAATCTTTTAGTTTAAAGACAAAAGTCTTCTTGTGTTGCTTTCTTGAAATGTTTGTTACAGATATAGTGCAATAAACTTGATCATATATGTTTGCTTATTCCCTTTTTGTCATTATACTAATCTAAATATGTAAATATGGTTATTAACAACAACATTGCTTATTCCCTTTTTGTCATTATGAAGACCTAAAGCAATAAACAATGTTGTTGTTAATAACCATATTTACATATTTAGATTAGTAAGGTCTATTTAAACATATCTTAATGCAAAATAGTTTTTGAATAAAAAAGAAAAGTAACTAAGACCTTCTATAAAAAATTATTGATCAATATCCATCTAATCCTGATAAGTGTCATCAAAGTCTAAATTATCTTCATATTCATCATTTTCTTTTTCAGTATTTAAGCTATTTGGAGGTATGTCAACCGTGTTTATATGTAGATCTTTTCTAGAACAATTAGGATCCATTTTACCTTCATTTCTAAAGAAATCGTTAACATAGTTATTTGGTTTTCTACAATATAATTCTTTAACATTTTTATTGTCATCCAAAGATACATCAAATAAAAACCTTGGTACCTTCTTCTCTACATAATGACAAACTTCCTTAAAACAATCAGTTACATAAATACTTTATTTACTTAGTTGGCTAATACAAAAGAATCTTCTATATAATATAACTTTTGGAAGTTCATCAAAGTAGACTTATAGTCATCTTTCTCCTTTTAAAACCAAAAACATTTGAAATACGTTACACTAAACTATCCCCGATAATCCAATTCAATATTTTCTTCTATTGAACTATAATAATCACATTTCCAAGTGTTGGAATTTGGTCTTAAGAACTTGCAAAACTCGAAGTTAACACAATCAAAGAAATTTATTATTTTGACTCTTACATCTTGTATTCCATTTATAGCTATGGACTTGTATCCATTAATAATATAACATATATTTTTCTCTTCCACATTATTGGGGCTTTATAAAACCAATGAATATGATTTGTGGAATCTTTACAAGATATTATTTTATCTTGAAACTACTAAAGAAACTCATTACAATTATCTTGCGTGCTTCCCCATTGACTTCTTTTATTATGTATAGCTTTCAAAACGTGATGCTCCCTAAAAGGAATGATATAGGTTAATTATTATGGTGGGAATAATAAATTGATCTTGAGATGACTAAATGATATATATCTTACCTAATGTATCATATAAATTAATAGAATGTATCGATGAGCTTGATATAAAATATTTAAGTATAAATTAACTACTTTGCCTTTCTCTTGCCTTTTCCCTCTAACAGGATGTCCAACTTTTGAAAAATTGAAGATGATGATTAAATAAGATTTGCATTTTCATTGTCTTTCATATATACATGTATATAATATTTTTCTCACATTATGATGCATATAAATATAACAAAATTTACACACTCTTCGAATAAGTATCCTTTTGCTATTGACTCTTCTTGTTGACTTTTTGATTATGAATTATCAAAATGCCTCTCAAAAAATTAAATAAAGTGATAATGCATCAATCCATTAAATTTGATTTGTTTAGTAAATGAATGGGCAAATAGGCCATGAAGTTAAAGAAATAAGGTAGAAATATTGTTTTAAGTTGATATAGTACTTCCATAATTTCCTTTTCTAGTTACTCAAAATCCCTTAGCTTAATGACTTTATTGCATAACCCTTTGAAAAAAGCACCCAAACTACTCAAAATAATTGCAATCTTTTTTGTAGTGTTTTCCTGATAACAAATTAAACTATTACATAAAAATGTGAGCAATATAAATTTTATATTATGATATTTTTATCTTACTAACATCAAAATATTATGCAACATTTGATGCACAACCTTGTAGTAGTTTCATATTCTTCATAATTGAATAGAAGTTTTCTTTCTCTTCTGAGGTTATGTAAAAGTAAGCCTAGCTGGTGAAATATAAGAGTTATCTACTTTGATAGGCTACAAATATTTTAGAATCCTTATTTCATTCAAATCAAATCTTGCATTAAAATAATATTTTGACTTACCCAAAATCTCTGATAAAATTTTGTGAACTTTGTCATATACGTTTTCCTCGATGTGCATCATATCTGGATTATGTTAGCACTCACTATGCTTTGAGTAAGGTAATTTGAAAATGGTAGACCTTGTCCTACAAGAATTATCACTTAGTGTTTTTTTTTTCTTTTTTGTATTCCTAAGCACATTATGATACTCATTAATAAGCTTTAGCATATTAAATCCTGATAAAGAAATTGATGATTCTCCCATCTCTATATCACCATTGAATGATCTCTTATCACACATCTAGGGATGATTTATATCTAAAAATATTTGATGATAAAGATAAAAAGTGTTCCAATTATGCTTTAAATATTTACAAGTTTCATAATGAAGATTAGGACAAGCTAACCTTGCCTTTGTACTTCATCCAAATAATATTGCATATCCTAAAAGGCCACTAATTGTACATAACAAGGTTGTATGTATCTTAAATGATTGGTTAGTTGAAGAATCATATGTCTCTACCCAAATCTCCCACCAACTCTATCAACTTTTTATTAATGGCTGTAGAAAAATATCAACTTTCTTTTCATAACAAAGTCCTAAATATTGAAAAGTTTTTTTTCTGCATTAATAAATTCATGAATATTTTCATTAGGAAAGGCCTCTTTAAGTACCCCAATAAGATCAGTACTTGCTATATTACTAATTCCATGGGTACACTTAAAAAGATATAGTCAAATGGTGAAAGAAGATTAAGAAAAACTTTTACAACTAGATATAACTCTTTTTTTTCCTTCCTCTAAGAACCTAAAGAACTTCTTAGCATCAAAATTTGGATCTTTAACAACCCTTGTACAATTATCAGTTACCTTCATTTATATCTTTAAAGGTGTCACGTCATAATCCATCTATATTATCATATATAGATCTTCAATCAAACTCATTATCATCATCTACATCTGTACTTGCGTTAATTGACCCCTCCGCTTTAAATTTCCAACCATCATATCTCATAGCAAATCCATCAATAATTAAATGATTATATACAATATTTTTTACTATACTAATAATAATTACAATGCTTTTTGCATGGACAAAAAATTCCATTCCCATTAGCCACCTTATAAAAATCCCTTTTAATAAGATATTCAGTTAAACTCTTATATTCATCATTATATTTAGGAAAAATCATCTAATGCCTATCTCTTTTTTTAATGGACATCTTACTATTCATTAAAGAGAATACAAAGTCAGGTTTGTATTCTCCTTTGTTAAATGTATGAGAGGATATAATACACTACTAATAATCTCAACTTGAATTTGAAGTTTTAAGTAAGGTCTTGATAAGACAATTTAAGCATTTTAGTGAAAGAAAATAGAAACATAACATATATAATATGTTAAAGAATATATAAGCAAAATTTTCGGTTAATGTTCTACTCTTGCAACAAGTTTCAATATTAATATCAACATATTAGAAACCACTCTTTAAAATAAAACTAGTATAAATTCATGCACTTTTACTTTGAAAAAAGAAACTATGACCAACTACATATATAAGTGTTAAAGAAACCAAATCAATGTGATTTCAAAATTTTGATAATCTTATAATGCTTTACAATGTCTAATACATAATAGGGAAAATATCATTGTAACATAATCTTCTAATTTGAATTGCTAGTAGATTGTCTAAGAGAAATGCATTTGAAGTATCCCAATAATAATAAATTTATCAGTTTTGGTTTCTTGCTTTAGTTATGTGCAAATTAAATGCTTGACTAGTAATTTTATAATCTACAAAAGACATGGTTAATGAACTTATATGTTATTGCTCTCATGAAAATAATTGTTTTTTTACTTGGGATGTTTTAATAGAAACTTAGGCAAAGTAAATTATGTGGTCCTATTATTATTTTAAATATTATAAAAATTAATTAAATAATTTGATAATTCAAATAGGGCTTATGGATTATTTTTCTATTATTGTTTATATTTACAATATTTTGTTATTTGCAAGGAAAAAATACACATGGCTTTGATATAGCGAGACTATGATGTATCCATTTAGTGCTAATTCTTATGTTAAGCTTTCTTTTCACATTAAAGTGCTTTAAGTTTTGTAAAAGATAAAAGGTATTAGGAAGACATTTATTATTTCACTTTGAAATAAAAATGATTTTAGAACCAAGGCTTTGTCATCATCTTGCCAATATCTAGAATTGCATCCCAATCATTAGACCTAGAGTTAGAATTGGAATTTCTTTAAAACTACAAATTTTGACTTTTATGTGTTTTTAAGTTACGAATTGGAGGTGCTTTCTTTCATTTTGTTTGTTATAAGAGTAAAATGGTTCCTTTATACAAAAAAGGAGGAACATTTGAGAGGAAATATAATTAACTTGGGGGGATAAAAAAGGGCACAAGGAAAATGATTGAAGAGCAAGAAGCAGTTCCTCTTCGTATATTTAAAATCTAAGATATCAAGCAAAGCACTTTTTATACTTGGTCGTAGGTCTAAATGTACTTTTCTTTGGTAAAGTTATTTTAAGTTATACATCTTTATATAAATTTCCTTAGTTATATTTAATTGATTTTAATTTATCATTTCTTTTCTTTCCTAATAACAAAGTCATTTGGACAAAAATTTGGTATATATATGTTTTGAATTAAGCCTAGTTTATAATCATAGCATTTGATATAATCTATACCTAAAACACATTGTTAGTACCAAGCTATTAAGTATACCAATACTTTCTGCTCTCACCTAAAGTTGTATAAAATGACAATAGAAACTTTTAGAAGCCAAGAGTTGTACTCTTTCAATGGTTTCTTATAATGCTTTATGAAAGAGAGCCTACACCTTTGTATTTGGTTATATTGCTTTTTAAAATGTGAATGTATTTTTGAAATGGAAATTTTATGCATGATTATAGAGTTTTTTAGTTGCTTTTAACTTGGATATACATCTTTTTGACAAGAATCAAAACATAAAGGTTTTATGAATGTGAAAGAAATTGCAATGATAAACATTTTTATGGAACATGTAATGCCTATATTTGTATCAAGGGTCTTGGATTTATCAAAACCTAACCTACTAAGATGTAAAAACAAATATTAACTAGAAAATCTTGAAAACGGAGTAGAAAACTTACTATATTTTCAACTTAATCACCTTGAAAAGAAGCATACTCGAATTAAATTGATAGGGAACACTCCTTTAATCATATATTCCTTTTTTTGACCTTAATTTGTCCTAAACAAAAAGAAACAATCATGAAAAAAAAACTCAAACACACAAATTTTAAAAAATTTAATATCTTGAAATTCAAATCATAGTCACAAAATTAAAGAAGCAATAAAAACCTAAAACTATAGATGATAAAGTTTAAAACTTTGTTAATTGGAAGCATGAGCAACAATACCTACCAAGACCTGCGATACCATTTACATTGTGAGCCTATCCTAAAACAAAGATCCAAAAATAAAGTCATATATTAAAATTGAGAAATATGTATAGAGAGGCACAAATGTCATTCATATACTTTAGGCCAAACACAAACTAAACCAAATTAACCTCTTGAGAGTGAAAGAAAATTGTTTTCATGTTTAAGTTGTAGAAAAAGAACCCAAAGAATCAAAGACATCATTGAAACAAAATGTAAACCTTTGAAACCCTGATTTGGTTCATCCATTAACCATCATTTTCCTTTGAGTTCAATTAAGTGATTATATTTAAAACATCATGAAGGAAAATGATATTTGTATAAAGGAGGAGAAGATGATGACAATGGTGGTGTTTGGTGGGAGCAATGAAAAACCTATTGATTAGGTAGCCAATGAAGTGAACTCATAAGAGAAGATTGAATAGAGGATGATTGATGATAGATGTTGTATGATTTTGGTAGGTGGACATGATAGAGGGAATTTGTAGAAAAAGTTTGAGATTGAAGAATAGGTTTTGTCTTAAAAAAGAGAGGAAATTAAAAGGGAAAAAAATTGTGTCTTGATATATGTGTGTTTGTGCGCGCGCGCGTGTGTGTGTGAGTACATAATTTAAAATAGCAACACTTTGGTTGTTGCTTAAAATTGTTTCTATTATTGTTTTTTCCCTTGAAATGTAAGTAAATACATTGATGTAGAGTAATAATTACAGCTTATAGATAGACACATCATTAAAGTAGGCAAATATAGACCAAAATATTATTTATATAACTTTAAATTGAATGAATGAGTAACAATGTGAAGAAATTTGGATCAAGTCACAAGGATAGTTTAGAACACAATTTTGGTGGCATTAACATTAACAGTAAGTGCTTTATCTCCAAAAAGTCTATAATCCCATACTGTGGCAGCCATCTTAATCTTAAGAATTAGCCTTCTTGGGGTTGTCATTAACAGTAAGTGCTTTATCTCCGAAAAGTCTATAATTCGTTTCCTATCAGAAAAAGTGTACCAAAAACTCACTCTAAATATTCTTTGATTGCCTTTACATCACATCTAAAGTTTGAAAGCCCATATAAGTGTTTCTAGCCAGTCTAAAGCAATACAATTACATATTGAAAAATCTTAGTATATGAGACCATAAGTATGATGAGTATCCACAATTAAAGTATAAATGATCATGGTCCTTACATATGGTTGCAAATAAAGCACACTTAGTATCTGTTATAGGGAATTTAAGTATATCCTTAGTTCCAAGTTTCTTGAAAGCTACAAGCCATAATTTGAATAAATGGGATGGTGCAATATTAGAGTCATACATAAGTTTGGACCATTTATTCAGTGTAAAATGTCCTAGGAGAAGTTTCTTATAGGATGTAGTAATGCATTTTAGAGATTTATCCTCAGTCTATTGGATACAATCTTCTCTAGATTGGTTTGGAGAGTAGTTAGGCATATTATCTATTATATCATTGAAGTATCTAGTAAAGTGGAAAGACCAACCCTAACTACTATGTTCAACATCTGTACTTTGGTTTAAGCAGGAACTATGGTTCCAAGGGATCGAAATTCCTTATTTGTTGTTAAACTAGAAATTTGTTCCCTTACCATTCCCTATTTTATGGTTCAAGTGGGGCTGCATAATTTCTTTTGTGCATATAACTTGTTGTAAATACCCTAAGGTTTTAGGATGATTCTAATGGTCCATATACCTTCCTCTTTCAAGTAATAAATGCACATCCATTTCACCTACATATTCTGTTAGGCCCCGAATTTTTTTATGATGTTATTAAGCATGATTTGTGGTAATTATGTGATTATGCTTTAATTTGAGTTAATTGGGGGTATTAATGTGGAATTAAGGTCTAATTG
>JANITW010000010.1:4403828-4426198 GCA_027564335.1 Erythroxylum williamsii | reverse complement strand
ATAACTATTTACCGATGACTATAGAAATTACAATGCATGCAAACTTCACATTTGCCTGTACTTTAACCTAACCCGATACAATTTACAGATATACCCGTCACTTCGGTAACGGGATGTTACATATGGTCCGAATTCAATCAAAAGCAAACACATATAATCATCCTTTTATCTCCACACGGCATAGGTGCATAATAGTAAACATATAAAGGTTGAGGAACCAACTAGGTTACTCACCTCTAACTTTCGAGCTACTGCCGGGAAGTCTCACCTACGTCGGAAGATCGATACTCCACTTGAGCCTTTATAATAATCAGAATAAACCAACATTACTAATTGCACGATTTACAATAGTTAATAATGCACATGTAGCAAATGCGATGAGCACTATACATGTTATGACATTCCCGATTCTATACCCGGATCATCCAATTCAATTTTCTTTTCCTCTAAAAGATAGCAATTCCTAACACCGTAAATCAATTGACTAAGTTCTGAACTCTCTAAAGTCATACTCCAATCACAAATCATATTCCTTAATAAATCGCCATCCGATTTCGGGAACCATCGAATTTCAATTCCGAGATTCCCTCTTATCAATTCACAATTCTTAGTCTCTAAATTTCAATCACTCATGAACTAATTCAATAAGAATTTAACCTCCAAAATCATTCATTAAAACAATTTAATTCATCTTCGAAAAATTGGGGTCCTCGCCGCGGCGTAAGATCGCTCGTTGCGACGAGACCACCTCGCCTATGTCGCGGTGCAACGCTGGGACGCATCGCGGTGTGCTCACTTCTGCTCGTCGTGGCGTGCGGAAGACGAACTGCTCGTCGTGGCGTAGAATTATACGGTCGTCGCGATGTGCAAGAAGGGAATGGCTCGCCGCGGTGTGTTCATCACACGTCGAGACGTGCAAACCCAGAAACACGTCAGAAACTCAGAATTTCTCAGATCTGCAGATTTCTAATTCATCCAATTCAATTCAAAACACTCCCAAACAACTCCAAATACTCTAATATACTAACCCCTAAACTCAATTCCATCTAAAATCAATTATTCTTCAAATACCCAAATCAAAATCAAGAAAACTCATCACCCGAAACTCGTATATGTCTCAACAATTAATAACTCTAATCAATGATCAAATCAAATTATCTAAAACATAAAGGAGTAAGAACTTACATGATTCAAGCCTTCAACCCTTCAAAAATCACCAAGAAACTCCAATTTCCAAGCTTAAGCACATCCACACGTTTTCACCTCTAACAACACCAAAGCTCATTTTCTCCAATCCAAGGCTTAAAGCTAAGTTTAAAGGTGATGAAAAGAGCAAATAGCAAGAAAGAAATGAAGGGAAGCAAACAAGGTGGAGATCACGATGGAGGAGAAGAAGAAATGCAAAGAGGAATCAATTTTTCTTTCAAAAGGGAGCAAGTGTCGTGGAAAGCAATTTCAAAAGGATAGGGTTTTATACTAAAGGCTTAAGGCATGTTTGGTAATTCTTTTGCCACATGCCCACTTTTTAGGGTCTAAAAATCCAATTCTTATTCTAATTTTCTCCCAATTTTGCAATGGCTATAAATAATAAATTCTAAAATCATAATTCTAATTATCTCGTACTAATTGCCAATCAATTTCGGTACCGGAATCCAGTTAATTAGCCTTTAGGTCATTTTTTTCGGTCCGGACCCATAACTCTAAAAATGTTCAAAAAATTCCTATAAATCCTCAAAAATAGGAAATACATGATCCTACACTCCAATTTCAATTTTCAAACCTCTAGCATTCAATTTTCACTTCAAAGCACAATCTATACCAAAAATTACAGAATTTCCAATTTACACAATCATGCCGGGAATATATCATACATATATGTACATACATATGCTTGTGTAACAATAATCATTTATCGATAATTAATGAGGCAAAAATGTATGTGCAAATTTCAAATTATGAATGCACTCAATCCTAATCCATCCGAATTACCAATATGCCTATCATATCGGTAACGGGATGTTACAATTACTTTCTAGTTTGGTATATTATAAACTAGTAATTCTGATTTGTATTAATCCACTCATTTATTCACAGAGCACATACAGTTTATGTTGTCGTTAAGAAAAAAATAAAGACAAAACATATATGGCTTTTATTAATTTATTATTTTCATAACATGTAAATGTGTATAGATTGCAGAAACACATGTAAACTTCTATATAACCAAAGAAAAAGATCTTGTGTGATTTTTAAAGAACTTTGTAATAACAAAAGATATATTTTCATTTTCGATCTAAATCTCACATAATAATAATATAAAATGGCATTGATTTAGAGTTATGGATCCAACATGATTAACTCATCTTATATCAACCAAAAAAAGATTGATTGATCCCTGCCATTTCAACTAGTCAAACTATGTAAAAAACAATAAATTGTTGAATCATGTGTAGAGCTGCAATGCAGAGGCCATTTTCCTACCCCTTTCCTTTATCAAGCCGTAAGAGACTGTTGGCTATTCTTAGGGGCTTTGTCTTATTTTCATCTTATTCAGTAAATTTTCCTGTTCTTGAATTTTCTAATACTGTGATTTCATCAAGCCCATGAGTGAAGATGCTAGTCCCTCAAAGTAGTTCTCTAGTTCTTTTAAGTGCACTCAACGATTCAAAGTAGGCATGTAAAACTGTTTTTTAAATATAGGCCGAAAGTAATACATTCTGAGTAATTTGTATTTGAGATAGCACCTCCTTATGAAGTGTGTCTCCTTCTTTTTCCTAGGAGTTATTCTTAAATTAGACGTGTCCTGATGCCAGGTGTGATTCCTAGACCCTTATACTTTTATTTTGTTTTTCCCCTTATTTCTAGCCTTAAACACGAAGTCCCAGCAACATCATTCTCAATTTATAGGTCCATCCTGCAACAATTAAGTTCAGAATGTTGTTTTGCCATCTCAGTTGTCCAATATGAAACTACGCTCATCTTTCCTCTTTTGCGTTAAATAATCACTCAGGAAGTGAAAGTGACAGAATTCAAACTGTTATGCTTATTATGCATTTGTCTATGTCATTCTTGTTATGCTTTTAATACTTAGTTCACAAAAGATTTAATGCTTATTATGTTTTTTTCTATGCCATTCTAGTTATGCTTATATATTTTTTTATACTTGCTACATTAATTGTTATATGCAGTAGGGACTTTGTTTTCTGGATCATATATTGTTGATAGAAAATGTCAAATCCAAGTCAAGATATTCAAGGTGGGGATAAATTGAAAAAAAGGGGTTAAAATGAAGTGGAATGATAGAAATCTTGAAATTGTAATCAAAATTTTTGTGGAAGAGACTTTAGCTAGAAATCGACCAAATGGTACTTTAACAAGATTGGATAAAAAATATAGTTTCAAAGTTTGCTCATGAAATCAAGAAGAATTATGAATACAAACAATTTAAGAATAAATGGGATGGATTAAAAAAGGATTGACAGCTTTTGACAAGTTTAGTAGGTAAGGAAACTGGACTAGGATGAGATCCTACTAATCAAACTATTGATGAAAATAACGAATGGTGGGAAAAGAAATTGAAGGTAAGCATTTAAGCTGTAGATTTATAATGTTCTAATGTTACTTGATAGTTTAATAACTTAAACAATAATATTGTAGGAAAATCTTGAGGTTGTCAAATTTCGAACTAAAAGTTTGAAACATATTGAACAGCTGAATATTTTATTTAAAGATATTGCAACTACAGGGGAAGGAGCTTGGGCACTTTCTTCAGGTTTTGTACCAAATGATGCCTACGTGTCATCTAGAGAAAGCCTTGTTGATAACTCTTTTGAAGAATTTATTGTTAATCAAGAAATTGAAAATATTAATAATGAGATTGATTCATCAACTCCATTACACAAGGAAAAGGGAAAAAAAGAAAGAAACATGATACTAGAACAGGGGCAACAGAAAGGTTGTATAAACATTTGGACCGTATATGTGATGTAGTAGAGAAAAAAACGTTAGTAACCTCTATTAAAAGAGATGAACCTGGTTGTAACATTTTTTAGGTGGTGGACATGTTGTGAAGTATAAATGAAATAAAAAGGGGAGGTGAACTATTTATGTTAGCTACCAAATTATTTTTGAAGAAGGAAAATAGAGAGATGATTGCTGCGCTCAAGGATATTGATCTTCAAATCGAATGGCTCAAGAAAATGAAATGATTGCGATTTTGGTAATGAATTAGACATGTATTTGGTTACTAATATTGGACTACATGTAATGTGTTGTATTGAAATTTGCTGCTTGTAGTGCTTTGTACTGGATTTCTATTTGGTTAAATTTGTTGTAATGATGAATTAAATTGTACTTTATTATTATTGTGTTATGATTATTGTTATATTATCTTGTTATACAATAAGCTTATTATTTATTATTTATATATTTTGATACAGATATCTTTTGATAATAATTTTGATAATGATCATAAATATAGTGAAGAGATTGAGGAAGAAATTTTGCATATGGTTCAAACTGGAGTTGCAATGACCATAGACCATTATATTAAACATTATATGAAAAAACCATATAGAACATCCCCTCACACTGGATGGATGTTTGTAATGAAGTTGCTTAATGACCATAAAGATAGATGTCATCAACAATTTAGAATGGAGAATGATGTTTTTATCAAATTATGTAAATTGTTGAATGAGTCATATAGATTAAAGAAAGGTATAAAAGTTACAATAGAAGAGGTTGTAGCTATGTTTTTGATCACTTTAGGTCATGGACTTTGCAATAGAATGGCTCAAGAAAGATTTCAACATTCTGGTGAAATAATTTCTAGATGGTTTGAAATAGTATTAAAGATTGTTTCACGTATGTCGATTGATTTCATCAAACCAAAAGATCCAACTTTTAGAGAAATTCCAAGCAAAATTAAAGATGATAGAAGGTATTGGCCTTATTTTAAAGGTTGCATTGAAGCAATTGATGGAACACATATACTAGTTGTCGTTTCAAGGTCCAATCAAATAAAATATATTGGGAGAAAAAGCATTCCTACGCAAAATGTACTGGCTGTATGTGATTTTGATATGTGCTTCACTTTTACTTGGGCCGGTTAGGAAGCATAACACATGATACTCGAATTTTTATGGAGGCTTTGCGTAATGATGGATTACACTTCCCTCATCCATCTTGAGGTTTGTGACGGATAACTTAATACTTTTTTATTTATTCTTAATAATTCAGTGCTTCTTTATTTATTTATTTTTTAATTTGGAATGTAGGAAAATATTATTTGGTAGATGTAGGATATCCTTACATGCAAGGTTATTTAGGACCATACAAAGGTGAGAGGTATCATCTTCCTGATTTTCGTCGCGCTGGTCTTCCAAGAGGAAAGAAAGAAATATTCAATCATGCACATTCTTCTTTAAGATGCACAATCGAAAGTACATTTGCCTCAATGGTCATTCATAATTTTATAAGGTTAAATGCTCAAAAGGATGCAGAGTTTTCTCCCTATGATGAAGATGATGAATTACTTCCTATAAATAAAGAAATCAATAAAAATGAAGACGTTGAAGGAAATCATTTAGACGAGCGACAAAATAACGAGATGAATGATGCGATGAAACATATTGCAAATCTTCTTGTATTACGATAAAATGCATAGTTTATTATGTATTCAACTATTTACTCAGCTTGATTATTTATTTTGAGATTATAATATTATTTAACTTTTTTACATATTTTAATATTTATTTTCATATGAATTTTATTTTCTACAAGAAAATGAGACATCTCTTTAAAAATTTTCCTACAAGATGGTTATCTAAAATTTCCTACAAGATAGTTATCCAAGAAATAAGTAACCGTAAATATAATATATTGTACTTTGCATATTATTTAGTATGCTTTAAATATTATTTATATGCATAAATAATTTTATTATAAAATAAAATATAGTTAAAATTAATAAAAGCGTTTTTTATTTTTATGTTTCAAACAATCTATTGTATGAAACTCTTTTTAAAAAGTTGTATTTTAATTTACAACCAAACATTCATTTATGAATTTCCTCGTTATAAGGATTCTGCGCTGATTCATCAATTTATAGGTTGTTAGCTAGATTCAGAGGATCTCCAATTGGTTTGCCTGTATTATGTTGACTTTGGGGATTTATAGTAGCGCTAATCTCCACTAGCTCCCGGTTGCTAGTTATATTTGGGTTCTGATTATCCTAGTTCTCACTTTCCATACTTTCACCATGCTCTTTCTTAAATGCTTCCATGGATAGGTAATTTGGATGGAGTTCTCTTCCAACCTGCCATCCTCATTGAACGATTGGCCCAAATTGGAGTGGTTTTTAGTTTTGATATATCCAATGATATCCCATCCCAGGGCTCCATTTCTTCACTAAAATCGGTTTCCCTTGAACGTGCCATAGCCCCATGTCGATGGATCTTTCCTGTCATTTCCTGTGTAGAAAATCCAAAAACGAAGAAGTCATCTTCACTAATCAGTGTGTTTGCCCATCGTTGGACCAGGGACAAGCAAGACGTTTGTCAAAGAAGCATCCTACTAGGACAACTTGCCATTTTTTTTGCCCCCATCTATAAAACCTCCAACACTGAAGAGATCGAAACACCTCCTCTTGAGGTTAGAATGAAGTAAAGCTTTCTAAAGTAGTTCGTGTCACTTACCACTTTGTTCCACGCTAGTTTCTAAGCTTGATTCTCTATAGGGAGAGAAGCTTTAAGAATCTTAGGGTCTGTATTAGGGTCTGTATTAGGAAGAATAGGAAAGGATGACGTTGAACGAATTCGGGTGTAGAGTCAATAGTGTCAGATTAAATAATAGTTCCTTAATTTAGCTTTCAAAAGTCTTTACAAAAATGTTAATGAGTTTCCAATAATAAATTATTTTTAATATTCATGCTTATTTATATATCAATTCTTATTTATGGGAAATTTATTAATTAATGCCTTAATTTTTTATCTTAGTATAAATAAACTCTTAACATTATTAACTTAAGTTTGGAAGCAAGGAAATCAATAAATTTGGAAGCTAATAATTAATGTATAAGCAACCACTTGAAAAGTAAGGGTCAGATTCAAGCACTAGTGGTGAAAGAAAATAAGTTGCAACCGTTTTATTCAAGAACTCACATGATAATCACTGCCTTACTAGTTAACAAATAAACAAAATTCCAATGATATGGTCGTTCCAATACAAAAGAAAGTTTGACATCTCTAAGCACAATCCAATGGTTTTGTGCTCTCGTGGAGTCTATAAACCAAGTAATAAAATTTAAAAAAAAAAAAAGCTGTTCTCTTCGACAGAATGCATCAATCCAACTTTGGTTGCTGCATTCATTTAATAGGTACCATCCCTATACAGTAAAGCAAAACTATCTCTTTAAAATTGTTTATATAAACTAATTTGAAATGCTTAACATTATAAACACTACCAGACTGGAGTGTGCCTGTAAATCATCAACTCATTCTTCTAGTCTACATTCTACGGCCGATCGGAATCAGAATGGCAGGCCTTGGACGTTAAAAGACAAAAGCTTGCCGACGATGAATGAAGGTAATCATGCCAAATCTTTTAAGGCGTAAGACCAGTACTCAATTAGTCTGATCTTGGTCTGTTAGGGCCTGCCTTGTGATTGTTATACAGAGGTAGCAACCAACGCGAGGCATGCTTCCTTCTGCCATAACATCGCCAATAAACTACTAAAACAGCCGCTACAATACCAATTGGGACTGCCCATCTGTGTCCAGCCAAGAAGTAGACCAAAATGGTTAGACAAAGAAGGAAAAGAAAAAGGAAATAATAACAGCAGCAATGCATGCATAGTTAAGGGCATTAACTGCTTCATGTAGTTATTTGTGTTCATTATGTTCAGTCCATCTACCACTCGACAAGAATGGAAAAAGCAGAAACATGAGGTTACCTGTCCAAATCAAGGATAGGGCTGTAGACAAGTGTTTCCCATGTTCCTACTGTATAATGCCAAACCGGGTTGTAATAGAGAGACTCTGCTGACCAAAACATTCTGGTGTACGTCTCTAAGAAGATGAAAAGTATCCATGCACCAATTTCTATTAAGATGAATTTTACAATGAACCGGCCAACTACCACCATGACAAGGGAGAAGGCCACCAACCAATTGAAGAGTCTGTGGTTGTATTCTTTTATAAACAGAGATTTTGACTTCCCCAACATCTGCAGATTCACATGACAAAATGTAGACCCGACTAAGAAATGGATCAACTATGCTTATTGTGTATTGACAATAACAGAAAACTTGTGATATGGCCCCCAAATCAAGTGAAAATAAGGATGTGTAAATAAGGGTATGCCTAACCTTCATCATACGATGCTCATAGTTTGCTTTTGAAGGGCCAACACAGTCCCGCTCAAAACTTTGGTTGCATTGCAGGATGCCTGAATTGAATTTTGCCATGGAAGGAAGTCTGAGAACTTGAAGTTGGTCCATTTTCTCCTCACAACTAGTATACAGAGCCTCGCAGACCTTAGCTGACTGATACTGGTTTGCAAGCACCAAACTTTTATAAACCTACAAAATCCCAAAAGAAGGTTGACAGTATAAACTTTATGGTTAAATATAGTTGCTATAAAAGCGAAAAGTATTCATAGGATAGAACCACTATCCCAAATCTTATTAACTTGTGATTGTCCTTAGAAGAGGAAAGCAGGAATGAACTTTTCATGGAAGGATAGAAAAGTTGATTTCCAACCTCTCCCATCAATTCCGTTTCTCCATGTTCATCAGTCAAAGAAATAAACTCCATTAATTATTGCCACATGTAGCAAAAACCAAATGAATAGTTGTCCACTCCTCCCTGGCCTAATCTCTGATAGCTATCTGATCAACTTGATACTTCAACCATGAAGATCTTTGAAAAGTGGCATTTAGCAGTCAGCAAAAGGCCTTAATTGGTACAAAACTACGTGGCTGATAGACCTCAAAAATCACATCCAAAATAAAACAGAATGGAACAAAATCTTATTATAGAATGTAATGGGCAAATCTAAATTTGTACCTGTTCTAATTCTTCATCCAACTGCACCACTGATCTCTTTGCATGATGACGACCAAAATGCTGTTCATCAAAAACTTTCATTGCTTCCTCTCTGGAGCTTTCATGGGCATCTTGCAGAGATTTTTCTGAGAGTGGCAAATGCAATTTTGACATCGCATCACTGTATAGTTTCAAACACCGCTCAAGAATACCCTTGTTGAAAACTTCGACAAGAGACCCTGTGGATGGGATCTCTCCTTTATTCAAAGCATCAAGTATCTGGAAAATAGAAGATAGTTGAAGAACTTGTAGAAAACACATTAAAAAAGCTAACATTTCAAATGGAGTCAAAATAGTCTTAAAAATTAAAATAATGAATGGCTTACAAGCTCAGTGCTAATCAGATATAGAGAATGAAATCAACCAAAGCCAAAAACCAACTCAATTTTCACATATAAGCCACACAAATTGTCATGTTTCAATCCCGTGCAATTAAGCTTGATATTTCTCAAAGCAAAAGACTGCCTCCATTAAAAAGGCTTGATTTCATAAAGTTACCTGCTCCAGAAAAGCTACAAATTCCTTTCCATTTAGATGCTTTCCCTGCACAATCTTTGGGCGAGTGATTCTAGCAACAAGGGCTTTTAATTGCTCCCTTCTGTCAACATATGCTGGGTCAAGTTCACCATCATTCATGTCACAAAGCTTTGTACGCTGGAGATGAGGCTGTCAATCCAAACCCAAAAATTTGTTAAGGCAAAGATGCAAACAAAGTCATTTCCATAGACAAAAGAAATGGCTCAGATACAGTATATGAAGATCTAAATGAAAGCATCTCTCTTTTTGTTCCAACTATTATCTTCTTCACAACTCAATGGCGCACTTGGTACCTAACCACCTTGATGATGTAAAAGTGGTCTATCCTCAGAAAGAAATATGTTGAAAAAATAAAATTGATCAGCATGTATAAACAGGCATTTCAACCCCATTAAATGGTCGAGATCAGTTGGCCAATGCTATAGCTGCCTTGCTATATAAAATAGAATGACTGCAAGTTCCCTAACTACTATGTACATATATGAAATGCACTTTTCAACTTCAAACCAATCAAATCACATATTTTAGGTCTGAGGCACTTCTTTTTATTTATAACTTTGTAATAGTAGTTATAATAAGTATCATTATGTTCCCTGCATGTAGATAGAATGGAAAAAAAGTGCCTGCAGGGCATACCAAATCTTGGGAGACATTTACATGGAAAATCATGATAATCAAACTTTACTTCTTTAAAAGAGTATAATAAGAATTTTATATATACCATTAAATCCTAATATTCTGGTGTTTCGGTCCATTTTTCCAAGCAATGTTTTTATACATGCATTTATCTTTTCCATGAAACAAGTCCAATGGCCATGAGATAAAATATGGATGAACTATGCAGGTTAGCCACATTACATATCCATGAAATTGGTCCATGGAATGGAAGGAATATGTTTCAAATAATAAAATCAGCAACAATGAAAGCAAGCAGAAACAGAAGACACTATTGAAAATACAAACAATTAGTATATCATACTTGAGGTAAGCTAAATGCGGTACTGTTGTCACCCATGATAGCCAACGAATCCCGAATCTGGTTAACCTGAAAAGAAATTACAAATAATCTCCTAGCCCCACAATCATAAAGGTTGAAGAAGCCAGACAATATGTAAAGAGAAATTACCAAGTTAATATTTTTATCCCCTGCAAAGTCAACAAAGCAATCATTATCAGTGCTTTATTCAAAACTAATTCACTGAGAATAGCAATAATCTCTTCCGCAGATGTGGCTAGGGAAGAAACTAACCATCTTTGTTAGGAACATGTTGAAGTGCCTCATTCACCATTTCTTGCACTGACTTGCCTTCTGCCAGCAAAAAAATAAATTAAAAAAAACACCTTTTAGCTCCCTTGCAAATGCACATAAGCAGAATGTTAAATTGAGAGAATCGCAGCACCTAAAACATCAACAAATCACAAACTTACTCTCGTGAATTGTGCAGCACTTTCATGAGAAGCTTAGGAATAGAATAAATACTTGATACGAAAGTTTTAGCCTGATATGTCCATGATACTTTGTAAGGGATGCTTTAATAGGTACGGGTAATGTTGGAAAGGATGACCTTATGGTGTCCCAAAGTATTCTAGTGTGGCCAAGCTAGACTTTTCCAGAAAGAAGCAGGCAGGTAATATAAACCTACGACAGGGGTTGTAGGAAAGCATCTAATCACTTACGCAGAAAATCACGCTGAATAAGCCACAAAAGTTTTGCTGGTTCAAAAGCAACATCCTGGCCCTATAAAGCATTTTCATTATTCACATCAGAAAATAAATCTGAGGATAGTATAAAAGAGGGAATATCATAACAGTGGCTTATTAATTACCTTCACTCTATTCTCCATTGGGTGAATATCAAAATTCAGAAAAACTGGTGTTAGTAACCGAGAAGGAATAACTTTCAAATAATTAAAGGTGTGATCTTCGTATGATGAACTTAAAGGATAGTACAAGGACAAACCTTCCATAAAATTCTTCTGCAATTTCAACAGCAAATGACAAGCGGGATATGTCAGCTTCTCTGATCTAAAGGGTACAATGAGACACATTTAGGTCTTGCCAAGAGAACCAGTGAAAATGATGCAGCTTGAAGACAAATGTCGAATAACTTTAAGGCAAAAATGATAATCATTTACAACTTTTTCGTTCCATCATTTGCAAATTTCTTTTTATTTTATCTAGATCTTATTTTCAAGTAAATATCGATCAGGAATCCAAACAGTCAAATAAAATATAATGGTTAGCAGCATATAAACTCTAAGTTTCATTTTTGGAGTTGGCTATTACAACAGGAAATGACATGCAACTAAAATGTTAATGTAGCCATGGTCATAAGAATGCATCTTCCACAAAAATGAAGATGTACTGCACATTCTACATCCAGATATATATTTCACTAGACACAAAGAGAACCAGATCTCGGTAAAATGATTTTCCACTTTGGTTGGTGAGAACCCAATTAGCATGATTAATCAGATAGTTGGATAACTTTTATTTATGATTTTTAAAGAATGTATATAATACTAGTAATATGCAGGCCCATTTTTGAAATAATATTAATAAAGATAACTTATTCCACCATTGTTTATCTACTAAAATTACACATCAGAGTAAACGCTTCTTGATCTCGGTGAAATGATTTTCCACTTTGGTTGGTGAGAACCCAATTAGCATGATTAAATATGCAGTTAGATAACTTTTATTTATAATTTTTAAAGAATGTATATAATACTAGTAATACGCAGGCCCATTTTTGAAATAATATTAATAAAGATAACTTATTCCACCATTGTTTATCTGCTGAAATTACACCTCAGAGTAAACACTTCTTGATCTCGGTAAAAAGATTTTCCACTTTGGTTGGTGAGAACCCAATTAGCATGATTAATTATATAGTTGGTTAACTTTTATTTATAATTTTTAAAGAATGTATATAATACTAGTAATATGGAGGCCCATTTTTGAAATAATATTAATAAAGATAACTTATTCCACTATTGTTTATCTACTAAAATTACACCTCAGAGTAAACGCTTCTTGCCAGGCTCATAAGCATCTAATAATAAATGTAATAATCAGAAAACACGATGTCAACCTACCCCATCATCACCATACCATTTGTAACTCCAACAAGATAAAATTCCATACAATTGATCCAAAAGATCCAGCAGATATGATTTAAGAATAAGAGTTACGGGTGAAACAACTAACCGTCTCTGGCAAGTTATAAATAAGCACAGAACTCAAAATCGTTGCCAAGGCAAATATCCTGAAAAGAAATTTATTGCATAAATACATAACGGCAATCTCCAGAGACAAGTTAAAGGCCAAATGCAGAAATCATGCTTACCTATCATCATAGACATTTGACTTTCCAACACTTTCAAATCCCTCTGTGTCGAGATATAACACAGATGTCTTCACTCCGTTAATTTCCATCTCCACTGGAGCTCCCCATATCCAAATCCCTGTAAGACAAGGAATTATGGCATAAATCTAGTCAAGTAGTTGCATGTTTTTCTGTCTTAAGTCCACACCTTTGGTCTTTGTGTCTCGCATATGTCCAACTCCAAAACCTGATGGGAAAAGTTAGCAACTAATCAGTAGAAGTGAACCCACTCACCCTAGTTATAAGATATTTGACCCTCACAATAGTAGCACAGCACCTTCATAGCAAGAAAGGGAAAGAAGTTGATTCAGCAAAAAAGATTTTCCCGAGCGGTATGGACCAATAACCTGATTATACAGCCAACAAACTGAAAGTCAAGAACTGAAAAAGGAGGTTGGACAATCCTTTTCTTCGTATGGTTATCCACAATAGAAAATATGAAACCAACTTTGTGGGCTTGTGATCAAATAAGCAAATCATGCAAGCAGACGTAAGTGACACCAAAGCAAAATGCTCTGTAAGAGTTTCTCCCCTATAAGAAAAACCAAATTCAAGAGATATAAAGTCCATATGACTAATTGCAACTTGTAAATGCTTAAGACATACAGCAACAGCTGCAACAGGATTCATTATTTGGCTGATGGCTTCCAGGCCCTCACTTGAAAGGCGAAGCTTTGTATGGCCTGGATCAGGTTCAACTATAGGAAAGCTGCAAGTGAGGAAACAAAAATATATATTTAGTTGCAAAAAATAGTCAACTTTTTCGAATAAAATATGAGCTGAAATGGAATAATTATAAAGACCAAAATGTCACCAGAGACAGCAGAGTTCAGACAAAGCAGAAAGACAAATGATGTGAAACGGTTTAAAGACATTAGTTAACTGGCTAAAAGCATGAAAGCCCAAGGCTGATAAGCAAAGATTAAAAAAAAATAGAAATACAAGGCAGAGTTAAAAGATGAAGTGGGATGATTCTTGTGTTTTATCAAATGGGTGAACTTTGAAAAAAGATCTATAGTTCAGAGATTGTGTTGACTATGGCAGTTCATAGGAAAACTGTACAACAGAACAAAACTTTTCGCAATGTTGCATCATTGATGTTCTTAAATTCATATAAGTATAGTTGAGCAAGAATCGCATGGCAACTAATTTATCAGTACGTTTACCATAGTCACCCAAGTTGAGTAATGCAGCACCTGTCCTGACAACAGAGAAGCTTAATGCCAGTCCCTAGTCTCCAGAGAAAAGATTATCACGATAAGGCCCTAAACATACTATACTTTTTTATAACCATGCCAGGAAATTAGTAAGTTGTTTCAAACAAACTAATCGCAAAACCTGACTATGTGGTCTTCTACATGGATCTCCAATTTCGTGCCCAAGTCTGTTTAACTAGAATTCGTCACTCCAGGTACCAAATTGGGAAATTGCAGGATTGATTACTAGTCACCAGCCCGTAAGAAAAAAGTGATCGTTGATGAACTCTTGTTTAACTTAAAGCTCATTGTTCACTGCAGGACTATAGTTTGCCTTAAAAACAATTAAGCACATCAATACGCGGACAAAGGAACACTCCCGTCAATTTACGACGAAACAAACTTTAAGCGTCAAAAATAATTTAGCATAAAAACAAAGAATGAAATACAGTTCACGACGTAAAATCTTGTAAACAAGCATTTGACGATTACATATTTCTCCAAAAACAGAGCACAAAGATAATAGAAGTGACGGAAGAAGCATTAAGAAACTCTTGGCGTCACTTACGCTTGGTGTAAATCGTGAATCGGAAAAGACTTGTATGCAAAAAAACAGAGAAGATACAGAATAACCAAAACCAAACGAGAAATCTTCATAACTTGGAGACGGCCACGGATCGTCGGCACTTAGTCTAGCCAATGCAGCACGGTTTCGAAGCTCCAACACACGAAACTGCATGGACAAGGCAATCTACGCCATGAAAGGAGAAGACCAAGCGGGTTACTCGAACGAAAGGGACACCAAGAGAATGGGATCTCGAGAGACCGCGAAGAAGGTTGTACATTAAAAATCGTTCAAGAGAAATTGTTTTCGCATCTACAGATGTCAGAAGACAACAAGTACAGGAACTAGTTTTGGGGTGTGAAGCAGGCGATCCGTGCCCTGGGGTACGTTAGACTCGGACCGAAATTTACGATCAAGACCTTGATTTTCAAATGGGAATCAATGGTTTAGACCTTAGACTTTACGGCCTAAGAGTAAACTGATACGAGCCATGGGTAAGAAGAAATCATAGATTGTTCTGGTTTGACTTAACTCCATAAACAACTTTTTAATTATATAAAGTTAAAGTTGTGTATTATCATATTTTTTATATTTTATTTTATTGTTAAATTTTAGATTGAGTGTGATAATAATAATGATTAATATTGTGCTTAATTTGATAAATTTTTATTTGTATTACTTAGATCATTATACTTAAATATGATAAGTTATCCGAAATTGGGTCTCTTAATTTCAAAAACAATTTTCTCAATTATTTATTAAATTACATGTATTTTGTCTTTTTATTTTTAATATACATATATTAAAAATAAAAAATATTTAATTTTTTAAAATTTTATGTATTTCCGTCAATAAATTCATTGTCATAAAATAAATCAAAGGTTTTTTCAATGTTTGATGAAGTCAACTCGAGACTTAGTCTAATCAACTGATGTCAGTTGCGTATTATATTGATAATTTGTGTTGGGCGTTAAGTGTTAACCCGTTGACTTCATGTTGGAGCGCATACGATGTAGTTAACATGACTCCAATGTCGTGGAGCAGTACGTGAAGCAGGCATCTTATGTTGTGACTTGGAAGGTACCTTTTAACGTTGGGAGACCTCAGTTCAGTTTCTAACATCCAAGTCTTATTGCAAAACAAGGGTCCATGTCTTTGGAACATACAAACATGGACCAGTAAATGAAGTGAGGACTAGAGTCAAGGAACCATGATCGTAAATTGGGCTGCAACGCTGCTCTCATGAGGCCGAACCTACAGCGAAATAGTGGACTCGATCAAATCTGCACTGATTATGTCCACCAAATCATACGCGTGTGATTTATATAAAAGAATTAAAGAAATAAAAAGTGAATGATAAATAATTCAAGGTTTATAATTCATTAATTTAAAGCTTCGAGTTAATATATAATTTCTCTAATAATGTGTGGACTTCATTTTTTATTGGCTTAAGTTTTTGAATTCAAACAATATTATGTAAGTTTCTTAATAACTTCTATTGTATATAAACTCAACTTCAATTTTGTTTATTTCTACCTCAATTCTCTAGCGTCTTGTAACTAGTGACAAAATATTTTAAGAATATTTTTATCATTGGTTGTAGTTAGTGACAAAATAATTTTAAAACATTCTTTATCTTATGCATATATATATATATGAGATAATTATACATTACCAATAAAATTATAATGAGATTATAATTATGAAATTTATATTGTATTTATATAATATCCCTAAATGATTCCTAATCATTGTTTGTTAACATTGTATATTAATAAAACATGAAAGACTAACATATGTTATGTTTTTCCTTACGAAGAAAATAGTCGATTTCATAAACTAAAGTATGAATATAATTTAACAAATATGTAGGTGCTTATTAAAGAATAAGTTCACTAAACTAACCTTATATGATAAATTCATTTGGCACTATAAGAAAAAAGGAGTTTAGCAATGGAAATTACCGACGAAATTTATACACATTCTGTCGATAAGCTTATTTAGCGACAGAAGTTACTGATAGAAAAAAGGTGTTGGAGATATGGCCGTAGGTAATTTACCAATGAATTTAGTTATTTCGTCGGTAAATCCAATATATTTCACCGACGAACTTTTTTTTCTGTCGATAAATTTGTTAAAAACTGTTTTTTAAAATTTACCGGCAAAGTGTTCATCTTTTTGTAAAGCCACCATGGAAAGAACTTTGCTAAATCTTTTTGTACCAATCGCAACATTTATTATATTCTGGTTCTTATGGAAAGTTAAGAAAATAAAGAAGGATGTGGCTCCACTTCCACAAGTCCTCAGGGATTGCTAATAGTTGGATACATTCTATTTCTTGGCCAAGACATTCATCAAGATTTCACAGAATTGGCTAGTGTCTATAGACCCATTTACAAGCTTTGCCTCGGTAATAAACTCTATTTCGTGGTTAGCTCCTAGAACTTGGTCAGAGAAGTTGTTCGAGACCAAGACAAAATCTTTGCGAAACACAACCCACTTCTCATTGCTAGAATCAGCTTTTTGGGTGCAAATGACATAGGTGGGAGCCCCTGTGGTTCTAAATGGAGAAAGATGTGTGAGGTCTTTATTCACGAAATTTTAAGTAACAAAAACATTGTTGTTATGGCCTGAGAAAACAAAAGATTAAGAAGACTTAACGTAAAGTTTGGTTGCCATCCCCATCACCGGGGATGGATCACAGAACATTAAAATCCTGTCATCTGAAGCTGTTTGGTTGCTGTCTCCCTCTTTTTGTCATCTGCCCCCAGTGAACAGAGACAAAATTTTTTGTTTACCTCAAAACCGTAGGACAAGGGGCATTATGTTCCTGTCTCCCAAACAAGAGGTCGCGTTGTCCAAGTTTAGCCCTATCCTGCAGCTTACCGCCGTCTCTCTCAACCGTCTCCCTCAACAAGTCGAGATCGTCACTTTCTTGCCGGTGGTGAAGCCTCCAGCCAGCAGCAAAACTCTGTTCCTTGGTGGTGCAGGTTAGATCTTTGGTTCTCTTCTTGTTAACCTCTTCTTGTTAACTTGTTCTCATCTGGTTTATAACAACCCATGAAGCAACCTCAAACCCAATAGCCACTTGATCGTATTTTTCGCAAACATAGTTGATAAATGAGAAACTTCAAGGAAATAGTCATTTGATTTGATCAACGAAATCGACAAATTCGTCGTCGTAACGTCAACGAATACGTGAGAAGGAAATGAAAAGAAGACCCAATAGATAGTTGAATAAAGGAACGCGAACAAAGATTCTGTGTGTGTTCAAGATTGGTTCTTTTACCAGATCACAAGAAGAAAGCAGCGACGATGATAGGTTGTAAAATCAATGAATTCATGGGTTCTTCGGAATATATGTTGGATGCATATATATATACATTATACAGACTCCTCACAACTCGTCTATTTTTGTTTTTTTTTTCGGTTTTTCCTCTTGATATTAAAACAAAAGGGAAATTTCTTTTTTGGAGAAGATAAGAAATGTGACCGTTTTTTCTGTTGGAAAGTTCCATGGATTGGGAAGGGGGTTTATACAGAGCCCTGACCTAGTCCATTTGAGGGCAATAAAATAAGAGTTCATTTGCCAAAATTACTCTAAGGTTTACTTCTGCTTATAAATTAAAATTCTAACGTTTTCAAAATATTTCAAACATACTTACAAAGATGAAAAATCTAATGTAATTAATTCTCTATCAGTTAAATTTCATGTTATGATGTGATATTTTTAAAATTGTTTTAACATAAACGTAGGCGCCACATGCTACATAACAATATGACCCACTTTCTAATTAATTTATAGATAACTAATTAGATTAATTTGTGCTAATTAATATTAGTTTAATAATAATATAATTAAATATTTAATAAGTAATCAATTAAATAAGTAAAATTAACCATAATTAAGAAAAACTCTTTGTCCAATCAGTAATCCACATACTCCCAAGTTACTCTTTCCCGTTTGATTAAATCTCAATCCACATACTCCCAAGTTACTCTTTCCCATTTGATTAAATCTCAACCAATTCATCATCTCTTCCACCTTATAACTTCTCATCTTCAATCCCCTAAAGAATAACCTAAAAAGCTTGTTTTTTTTTTAAAAGCCTGTCTTGCATAGATATGAAGAGACTATATAGAATCTAAGTACCAAAAAACTCTCAAGCCTCTACAAAAAACACCTTTGAAGACTCCTCAACAAAAACTCACATGTGTCCCACATCGATCTATCTCTCTGTCCCTGTGTAGATGATGGTTCATTGATTGTCATGTCTAACTCTTGCTACGACACGTTGAGGTCCATTGATTTTCAAGGTTTAGATTCTTTTCATTCAATTTGTTGATGAGTCTGGCTTTGAACTGCAAGAATTTGGTCTGTATTAACCTATCAAATACCACGGAGTTTAGGGATGCAATGACGACCGTAGTGGTGGAGTTGAAGAATATGGAGAGGTCATAGTAGGCAAGGTGTAAGTTGATTACTGATGTGGATGTTGAGTGGATTGCAATTGAATGTAGATAGTTGAAATTAGTTCCGAATTCCTGAAAGGATGATTATGACTTGTTCAAAGAGATCTTTGATTAATTGAATTATCAGGAAAAGAAAAAGCACAAAAAGCTAGTTTGAACTTTGTAGAAAAGATAGTTGCACTTGGAGAAAAAAGGGAATTGTGAAAGATAATGTTTGGAGATTATGAAATTAGTGTTAGAAATTTTATTAGGTTAGTTTTTAAAATTTATGATTGGATCCCACAATGCCATATGACATATATGTGACATTGTAGATTCATTTTAAAGATAAAATATTATTTATTTTTGCCATGTTAGCAATAACGTGACAAATAATTAATGTCAAGTTTTTTTTTGAAATTTGAATATGGTTGAATTAACTATAACAATGCTATCTTGGCATTACAATAAGTTCATAATGAAATGAAATTACAAAGCCAAACTACAAAAACAACTTACATAAGCAATTGAAATTTAATAGTAACGGTTACAAATTTCATATGGTTTTCATTCCTTTAGATAGTGCATGCTGATCAAATTTAGCTATCAAAATGGCTCTGATCCAATTGATAATGTCATCAACTAGGTTGTACTTCTAAACTTCCTCTTACTTGAATATCCTCTTATTACGTTCCCTCCATATAAGAGTAAATAGTAGTTGTGAAGGTTATTTCGTACATTGGGGGTCTTGCAATTTCTGAGTAGCTATACTTATGATCCAATTTAGAGTTGATGGCCAATTATAATTGATGTAAGTATTTGATAGCCGATGTATCATTTTGCTCCAAACCACTTTGGAGTATCTTCATTGAAATAATAAGTGATCTCGATCTTCTTCAGTCTTTTTACAAAGCACACAGATAGGGTTATAATTTTTAAACTATTTGTTTTTAGTATGGATTATGTTCTTTATAACCAGCTATGCGAAAATGGAAGCTTTTTGATTAAGAGAATGTTCTATAGTAGATTGGACCAAGGAACATTTTCAACTCCTTCTTGCAAAGCCTTATAGCAAGACTTGTTAGTAAAGGTGGGTGAGGCATTTAACAACCAAGTAACTAAATCTTGCCTTAATATAGGGTAAAAAAACCTACTAATAAATTGAACCCTTGGAAATTTCCTACCTATTGCATTTGATTCATCAAAGAAGAAGCTTTGGAGTTGAGTGGAAGCCTGTTCCTAAGTCAAAGATAATTCAGATCTTTATATCAGAGGACTAAATTCTATCCAATTATCGAACCACACCCAAATGTTCTCACCATTACCTAAAACATTCTTAATCAAAGGAAACACCACCTATCTCAATTTCAATGTTTATAGGAAAAACCAAGAGTATTCCTTAGAGGGAGACAGTTGCCAAAAGCTTTTAATTTTAAGATATGTTTCATGTATCCATTTTATCCTAATTGCATTTTTATCTTCAAAAAGTCTCCAAATCCTTTTACATAAAAGCACTTTTTAAATAAGAGAGATAGGGATTATCCTTAATCCCCGTTTCTGTTTAGGAATAGTCACCTCATTCCATTTGACTTTAACTTTATTGGTGTTCTCAGAATTCCCAATCTATAAGAAAGCTTTCACAATATCATCTATCTCTTTGGTTACTTTCCTGGGTAGAATGATATGGGATATCCAATAAACATATAGGTTTCCAAGATTAGAAATTATCAGAGTAAGCCTAGCAACAATTGACAAAAATTAATTCTGCTAAACATTTATTCGTGCTTTGATTGCTTCTATAAGTGGTATACAATCAGAATACTTTGGCTTTGCATATGAAATGGGAACTCCCAAATATTTGAGAGGAAGCACTTGAAGCTAAATTTTAGTAATTCTTAATAACCTTGTTGATGAGTTAAGAGAGTCCTTCCATAACTAGAGTAAATAGATAAGAGGAGAGAGGATCCCTTATCTAATACCTTTAGCACAATTTAATGGCTTGGTAGGAATCTCATTCATCAGAATATTGATTAAAGCAGTTTATAAACACATCAAAATCCAAAAAATGAACTTAGTTGGGAATTCAAGAGCTTCTAGGAAAATTTGTATAAATTGTCAATTAATAGTGTCAAATGCCTTAAATAAATATATGTTCCAACAACAACTTTTAATTTTTCTCCCAGAATTAAAATATTTTAAGATCTGTTGGATTAGTAGTATATTATCCCTTATAGATCTGCCTTGTATAGATGCACTCTGGGTTGGATTGATCACTGATGTTAGTGCATTCTTCAATCTATTAGCAAGGAGTTTTGCAATTATCTTACAAATTGTTTTATAATAAGAGATGGGTCTCTAGTATGCCAATGTATCTGAAGACAACTTTTTGTGAACCAAACAAATATAAGCATTATTTATCTCCTTTAGCATTTTACAAGAGGATAAGCATTCTAAGAATGCTTTTGTAAACAGATTGAATGTAATCTCCCATGTTTTTTTGAAAAAATCCTATAGTGACCTCATCAAGTCTAAGAATGCTTTTGTAATTAGATTGAAAGTAATCTCCCATGTTTTTTGAAAAAAATCCTATAGTGAACTCATCAGGTCTTAGAGATTTAGAGGGATGTAAGTTAAATAATGTCTCCTTAACTTCCAGGCTCATAAATGGAGTAAAGAGTGATTTCATGTATTCCTTCAAAAGGGAACTACCAAAAAGTTCTCTAATATTATGAGTATCATAAGAACTTTCTTCAGTGCCTATAAGTTGTAAAAATAATTCCCTTGTTAGCCAGGATAAAGATTCTTGATCAGTGAATGAGGTAACCTGTTGGATCCCGATTCCGAGACCCAACTGCTTAAACACTTAACGCTATCATTGTTTAAACTGAACAAGATCACACCTAAAACGAATTCGAGACGGAACGAAAAATAAAGAATTCAGATCATAATGGCGAAGCAAACACATGGATCGGAAATTGAAACAAATACGGATCGAATTCAATTTGGAAATCAGAACATATGTAAAAAGTGGGTCGAAACTAATGGCGCAACAAACGAAATCGGAATTCAAATCGAATGACATGAAACAAGTGCGAAGCTAATAGGATCGAATGGAATCGAATACG
>JANITW010000010.1:4391908-4403271 GCA_027564335.1 Erythroxylum williamsii | reverse complement strand
ATGCATATACAGTAATTCCATGTGCACAATTGATACTGTGTATCAATCCTATTATGCATGAACAGTACTAATTATTCACTATCAATCCCATCCTATGACAAATTTCCTATTTTACCCTTCCAATAGGGGGTGGGATGTTACATACTGTGCTTATCATAATACGTACCATAAATTTGAAAACCAACCTATATTAAGGTTATTACAAACCAGTTACATCAAAATACAACATGTCTCATTACATTTAATAAAACTCAAAACAACCTCAAAAACTCAAAGAAACAACTTCCAAGCATGTCCCATCCTTCAATTGGCCACTGCAATTGTCTTTGTCCTAGTCTCAAATCTTCTTAAACTTACACTGGGAAAATCCATCATGCTAAGAATATAACTTAGTGGGGAATAACTAAATGTAATGCATCATTGCGACTGTTTCTAACAGTCGTCTAACATTCATATGTACATATTCAAATCATATTACAACAATCTTTAATCGTTCATAATTTAGCATAATAGAATATCTATTTATAAACAAAACTCACCAATATCAAAATTCAAACATAATGTATCTCAAAACTAAATATAACTAATCAATATATAATATTTCTTATGTTGAAGCAAATCATTTAAATCTTATATCAGAATGTACAAATGTTAGAACTGAATATTAGAATAGGGTATAAACCCTTCAAATCAGAATATGATTTGAACCAAAATAGACTTTATTTAGAACAAAACTAAACATGTATCAAAATACAAAACAAGTTAGACTTCTAATCTGTTTTACATAAATGGGTAATGGGACTCATATAGGAGATACCGTGATCGGTATCATAGAACAAGAGAGACTTATGCATCAATAACAAAAGACACCGAAGTGTCTGTAATAAGAGACACTGAAGTGTCAATAATAGGAGACACCGAAGTGTCACAAGAGTAGCTGCAAACCCTTTTAGGCATGCTTATTTACCCACAACTAAGACTTAACAGTTTTAAAAAAAAACAAGTTCAGTTTGTAAGTCTCATATGAAGAACAGATTGCAAATCGTACAACTTTGTTCAACTTAACATAATCATAGATTTTCAAACAAGCTAAAATGTCATGCATTATTTAAACTCTCATTTATTCATATAAACATCTCCAAAATTCCAGACCTGAACACGGTAAACAAGAATTCATTCTTAATGAATTTATATAACAATAAAACTTGATGGAGAGAAAGAGCAATGTGTGAGGAGTTTGGGGTCCAAATTTCAAGTCAAACGGAGGTCCAGCGAAGAAGTTATGATCAAAAGAGTGAAGAATGTTCAAAACTGTCAAACAATAGAACACATCCATTGTGCACGATCGTGCAACTTCCAATTGATCTTCCTAAGTCACGATCGTGCAACCCCTTCATGACTCTAAGAGTCATGATCATGCTTATGCACAATCATGCATCAACTTTTATTCCAACTTCTTCCAGCTCTTTCCTAAAAATAGACTTTCGGGTCAATTTTACACCATCATTTTGACAATGAAAATTAAGGATTTAGGCCAAATCTTCTTTTAAGCAATCGTTCCTTTATTTATTACGTTTTTAGTGACACCAATTTTATGCAATTTAGTTAAGTAGTTTGAAAGTTATACCCAAAATACTACAAACTAGACTCAAACAGTGACATAATCCAAAAAATCAAATTGAAGCCAAATTTTGGCACTCTTAGTGACAAAAATCAAATTCAACTCCTTCATGAAAATTGTAGATATAGTATCTAGTTTAATTTGAATTTAGAATTATCCTATTCGGATAGCTATAGGACAAGATATGACTAAAATACCGATACCTGTCCAGTGGAATTACTCTTCCTATTCAATATCCAGCAGATATCAAATTTCTAACCTCAATTCTTTGTTAAATCAGTACACGTTTTATCCACTTCAAACCTCAAACAATACATGGTATAATAGGATACCAAGTTTATAATTCCCTTACCTCACTAAACTTCATATTCAACTCCAAGAATCGAGCTAATCCAAGCTTCCAAACATATAGCACATACCTAAGTTTAATATGCAACTCTCAGCCTTAACATAACAATAGGATAGAAAATTAGTAGAACCTTTTCCTAGATTTAGTAGCTTACTAAAACTTCAAGTGATGTAAAATCCAACGTCCAGAAAAAAAAATTCCAAAAGATAGAGAGAAAAGTGGGAGTTTCAATGGAGAGAAGAAAGCAAAATGAACAGAAAATGTTTCCAGTTGAAACTTGCTTCTTCACCATCTAGGTGTCATTCCCACCATAAGACATATGTCTCCTTCGCATGTGTCAATTATGTCCTGCACTTGAGCTACCATTTGTCACACATCCATTAAACCATTTGTCACTTAATGAATGTTGCGAAATTCCATAATTTAATTAGGTCACTTGTCACTTTATTAGCAACGCCATTTGTCACATTATTGTCAAGCCATTTGTCACACAATGGATGATGCCAAATGGCAATGCATTAGCTATGCCAAATATCATTAATTCCTAGCCTTAGTCATTCTAATTTCCATGTTTCAACTTAACTTGTCACTTGATAATTTTTTCCTCGACCAAATGTACATTTAATTACCTAAATTCTATAATGGAATGAATTAATTCCAATTCACGAACTATAATTCATCAAACAAGTCATATGACATTCTCAAGCTTATCTCAAATTTTAACCATCTATCATACATGTACTTTCATGACCATACATTATTTCCTCTAGGGTACAATTTGGGGCCTTACAATTCTCTCTCCCTTAAAAGAATTTTGTCATTGAAATTCATAACTGATCAGAATAGTTGCAGATACTGAGCTCTCATAGTCTCTTCTGGTTCCTATGTTGCTTCTTCAAGACCATGGTGTTGCCAAAGTACTTTCACCAAAGGTATTTGCTTATTCCTAAGTTGTTTGACTTCTCTGGCTAATATAGAAACAAGCCCTTTCTTTATAAGACAAATACGGTTGTACTTGAATTTCTTGCACAAGAATCTTATATGTATCATCAAACTGATATCTTCTCAACATAGAAACATAAAATACATCATGTAACTTGGCCAATTCTTCAGCAAGACCTAATTGATAAGCTACTGGTCCAACTCTGTTAAGAATTTCATAAGGACCAATGTATCGTTGACTAAGCTACCTTTCTTACTAAACCGAAATATATTCTTCCACAGTGACACTTTCAAGAATACCTTATCACGTACTTGATATTTAATATCCTTCATTTTTAGATCAGCATCGAACTTCTACCTATCACTGGTAGCTTTCAACCTACGTTGAATAACCTAAACTTTTTCTTTCGTATCTTTTACAATATTAGACCTGATCATCTTATTTTCACTCAATTCGGTCCAACACACTGGAGTTCTACACCTTCTACCATACAGCGCTTCATAAGGTGCCATGCCAATGCTAGTTTGATGGCTGTTGTTATAAGCAAACTCCATCATAACCAAATAATTATCCCAACTTTCTGGAAACTCTAGCACACAACTCCAAAGCATATCTTCTAATATTTGTATAACCCATTTAGATTGTCCATCTGTCTAAGGATAGAAAGCAGTATTGAACTTAACTTGAGTACCCAAAGCCTTTTGCAAACTTTTCCAGAATCTTGAAGTAAATCTAGGATCACGACCAGAAATAATAGATGACAATACTCCATGCAGTCTCACTATCCTGTTCACGTATAGGTCTGCAAGCCTATCTAAAGAATAGTCAGGACGAATAGACAGAAAGTGAGCATATTTGGTAAACTTATCCACAATCATCCATCCAACATCATGTTTCCTTTGAGTGAGAGGAAGTCCAATGACAAAGTCTATAGTAATATTATCTTATTTCCCTTGAGGAATAGAAATAGGATGTAACAAGCCTGATGGAACTTGATGCTCAGCTTTAACTTGCTGACATGTCAAACATTTAGCTACATAATCCATAACTTCCCATTTCATACCCAACTCCATCAGAGCTAAATAATTATCCCAACTTCCTGGAAACTCTAACACACAACTCCAAAGCATATCTTCTAATAACTGTATAACCCGTTCAGATAGTCCATCTGTCTGGGGATGAAAAACAGTACTGAACTTAACTTGAGTACCAGCCTTTTGCAAACTTTTCCAGAATTTTGAAGTAAATCGAGGATCACGATCAGAAATAATAGATAATGATACTCCATGCAGTCTCACTATCTCATTCACATATAGGTTTGCAAGCCTATCTAAAGAATAGTTAGGGCGAATAGGCAAAAAGTGAGCAGATTTGGTAAACTTATCCACAATTACCCATACAACATCATGTTTCCTTTGAGTGAGCAGAAGTCCAGTGGCAAAGTCCATAGTAATGTTTCCCATTTCCATTAAGGAATAGAAATAGAATGTAACAAACCTGATAGAACTTGGTGCTCAGCTTTAACTTATTGACATGTCAGATATTTAGTTACATAATCCACAACTTCCCGTTTCATACCTGACCACTAGTAATGCTACTTCAGATCTTGATACATCTTGTTTCTGCCATGATATATAGTAAAGACTGTATTATGAGCCTCAAACAACAACTTCTTTCATAGAAAAATCAGGTTATTTGCCTTCCTTAGTAGCCAAGATAAGTTGTTGTAACTTATCATCAACTCTCTGAGCATCACAAATCTCTTTTCTCAAAGTAGACCTTGCTTTTGATTGAGCTATGAAAGCTCCATTAGATACAAGTTCCCATTCATTTTGCTTAATTGATAATGCTAAAATGGTCTTTCGACTCAAGGCATCAGCTATGACATTAGCCTTACCCGGATGGTAGTCCACAATATAATCATAATCTTTAAACAGTTCCAACAAACACTGTTGTCTTAGATTGAATTCTTTCTAGGTAAGTAGATACTTCAGACTCTTATGATCTGTGATAATTCTACATCTTTCGACATACAAGTAGTGTCGCCAAATTTTCAAAGCTAATACTATTGCTACAAGCTCCAGATCATATGTAGGGTAATTCTGTTCATGTGACTTTAGTTGCCTAGGGGAATAAGAAACTACTTTTCTATCCTGCATCAAAATACAACCCAAACCATGCATCACTAAACATAATGTACTCCTTACCTAAACTAGGTTGAACCAATACAGGATCTTCAGTAAGCATACTTTTCAGTTGATCAAAACTATTCTAACATCTATTAGACCATTCATACTTCACTCCCTTCTGTAACAGTTTAGTTGAAAATGATGCTATCACGGAGAATCCCTTCACAAACCGACGATAATTACCAGCCAAACCCATAAAACTTCTCACTTCTGTCATATTATATGGTGATTTCCAGTTAACAATTGCTTCTATCTTACTATTATCAACTCTAATCCCTTAAGAAGATACAACGTGTCCCAGAAAAGATACCTTTTGAAGCCAAAAATCACAGTTGCTCAGCTAGCATACAATTGTTTTTTTCTGCAAGGTCTGTAACACAATTCAGAGATGCTCAGTATGGTTAAGTTCATTCTTAGAATAGACCAAGATATCATCTATAAACACCACAACAAACTGGTCTAAATAAGGTCTGAATATTCTATTTATCATATCCATAAATGTTGCTGGAATATTAGTTAACCCAAATGGCATTACCAGGAATTCATAATATCTATAACGGGTCCTAAACGCAGTCTTCGGTATATCCACATCTTTTACCCAAATTTAATAGTACCCCGATCACAAATCTATCTTTGAAAACACTCCTGCATCTTTCAATTGATTAAATAGGTCTTCAATCCTTGGCAACGGAACCTATTCTTCACTGTGGCTCTATTCAGTTGCCTGTAATTGATGAACATCTGTAGTGTACCATCATTTTTCTTAACAAACAAGACCAGTGTTCCCCACAATGACACATTGGGTTGAATAAATCCTTTATCCAGAAGCTCTTGTAACTGTACATTTAACTCCTTCAATTCAGTATAAGTCATTCTGTATGGTGCTCTGGATATAGGAGCTGTGCTAAGCATGACTTCAATAGATAACTCCACCTCCCTTTCAGGAGGGAGTCCAGGTAATTTCTTAGGAAACACATCTGGAAATTCATTCACCACTAGAATATCTAACAATTTACGACCCTCCCTGTTAGAATCAAATACAAAAGCTAGATAAGCTTCACATCCCTTCCTGAGGAGCTTTCGGGCTTGTATAGTAGATACTACACTAGCTAAGGAGCTAGTGCAGATGCCATTCAATACTATTTTAGGCTGATCATGCCTCTTAAGCATAACTATCTTAGCATTACAATCAACTACTACCTGATGCTTGGATAACCAATCCATACCCAGACTCAATTCAAGTTCATGAAACGACAATCTAATTAGATCTGCTACGTATTCATTTCTTTGGATCATAATAGGACAATTTTTAAACCCCTGATTAACCAACACAGTACTACCCAGAGGACTGGTTACATGAATGTCATACTCTAACTGATTTATAAATATCTCCTTTTCAGAAATTTCTCCAACACAGATATAGGAATGAGTATAGCCAAGATCAATCAATGCATGCATTTCAGAATTAAAGAGAGAAACAATACCAGCAATGACTTCAAGTGCGTCCTGATCCTCACGAGCTTTCAATACTTAAGCTCAAGCCAAATCAGAAGGAACAGCTGGCCGATCCACAATTTCCAATTGGGTACTCAAATTAAGTCTGTTATGACCAGATCCTCCTTGACTTCTACCACGTCCTTTGTTCCCAATAGATGCATGAGAGACCTCCCTATTAACTTATGATATCTAAGACTGTCTTAGAGGACAATTGGCTATCAGATGCTCAGTGCTGCCACATCGGAAACATGCACTTGTAGCCCTTTAATAAATACCCTAATAATGTACAGAGCAATGAAGGCACTCCGGGGCGTCTGAATGTCGGCCCCCAGAGGGACCCTATCAGTAGCAGTTGATGAGGGAAAAATTTTTCTCCTTCCCCGAGCCACAGATCTCTAAGAAAATTCTAATTTAGAGGAAGCACCTTCCTGATTTTGCTTGCCCGAGGACTAACCTCCTCTAACAAAGCCCCTTCATTGGCTCCTTTCTTTCCTAACCATCTCTTGCCTTTATATTTTTATAGCAGCTTGCACCAGCTAATGGTAATTCACTTGCTTCAAAAGGGTAAATGTCGCCAGATGCTCCTTAATGGAATCATTCAAACCATCCTCGAATTGATGACACCGAAACTCCTCAGTAAGTACCGGTTTAGGGGTATACTTACTAAGTCAATTGAATTCTCGGTCGTACTCAGCAACCGATAAGTTCCTCTATTTCAGGTTCAAAAATTGCTTCCACTTTTCCTTTATTTAAGCCTCCGTAACATACTTAGCGTTAAACTCTTGGGTAAAGGAATCCCATGTTAGAGACACCGATAGTTGAGGATTCCTCAAACAAACTTTCACCTTTCATAGGCTATGCACTGAAAAGAGAGATAGCACAGTACCATATGATCTAGTGGACAACTAATTTCATCTAACACCCTCTTTACTTTCTCTATCCAGAACTCATCTCTTTCAGATTCCTCCAAAGATGTCCCAATAAATTCCTCAACTCCATACTTCTATAGCTGATCAATCGGAGCCTTGGGTGCAGTCATACGATACAATAATGTCATCATATCCTGAGACAGCTTAACTAAAGCCTCTCCCTGAGCTAGAGGAGGAGATGGCACCTCAGCTTCTCCTCGATTAACCCTAGAGGATCCAGACATCTATAGATGAGATTGCTCAAGATGATTACTCTCAGCAACCTCGTCAACAGATTCATGAGATCTTTCCATCTTTAATTCTATAATCAAAACATGGGATAAACCGCATTATGCCAAAACATAACTTTTACACTTAAGTATAAGCAGGAGTTAAGCGTTGGTTAAACTAGAATTGCCTAAACCATGCTCTGATACTAAACAATGTAACACGTACATACCCCCTGAAAGGATATGCAAGTGCCACACAAATAGAACTGAAACAATCCAAATCATACGAAACATTTCATACATGCATTTCCAGAAACTCAGCAAACATACATTACATATTATTAGATGTGATTTTATAAACATAACATATCATACATATTGTGCTTATCATAATACATACCATAACTTCGAAAACCAACTTGTATTAAGGTCATTACAAACCAGTTACATCAAAATACAACATGTCTCATTACATTTAATACAACTCAAAACAACCTCAAAAACTCAAACACAACAACTTCCAAACATGTCAAATACTTCAATTGGCCGCTGCAATTGTCTTTGTCCCAGTCTCAAATCTTCTTACTAGAACCTACATGGGGCAAATCCATCATGCTAAGCGTATTGCTTAGTGGGGAATAACTAAATGTAATGCATCATGGCGACTATTTTTAACAGTTGTCTAACATTCATATTTACATATTCAAATCATATTACAAAATCTTTAATCTTTCATAATTCAGCAGAACAAAATATCTATTTGTTCCAAAACAAAACTCACTAATATTAGAATTCAAACACGATGTATCTCAGAACTGAATATAACTAATCAATATAGAATATTTCTTATGTTGAAACAAATCATTTAAATCTTATATCAGAATGTAAAAATGTTATAACTAAATATCATAATAGGGTATAAACCCTTCAAATCATAATATGATTTGAACCAAAAAAGACTTTATTTAAAACAAAACTAACTATGCATCAAAATACAAAATAAGTTAGACTGCTAATCTGTTTGACAGAAGTGGGTACTCATACAAGAGATATAGTGATCATTATCATATAATAGGAGAGACTTATGTCTCAATAACAGGAGACATCGAAGTGTCAATAACAAAAGACACCGAAGTGTCTGTAATAGGAGACACCAAAATGTTAATAACAGGTGTTGGGCACCGATTCCAAAACCCAACTCTTGAAACCATAAAACATGAGCTTATTCCATGAAATCCATCAAAGTTTCAGTAATCACTCAGGCCCATTATAGAACAGAACTTATTCCAATGAAATCTCCTTAACTATCATCGATTTCTCTTCTTGCTCTGATACCATAACTGTTGCGGTCCCGGTTGCGGAACCCAAACCTGGAGAATCATGATACTGAGCAAAATTTTCCTATAGGGTTATTTCCATGAACCCTTATTAAGTATCAACCCAAAAAGGTGGTATGCCCACAACAATCAAACATCCAAACAAACTTATTACTTCTACTCAACCATATTACGAGGAAGGCAAAATAAACATACATAACTAAACTACTTCAATCTATCATTTCACTTCTAAAGCAACAGAGTTCGAAAAACTTTATTTACATATTAAAAGCCACACCATTGGCTTATTACAAAATACAATATAGCAAAGCTTAAGATATTTCCTTAAGCTCTTGATCTCTTGATCTCTTAGCTATCACCTGAAGATGGGACAGCAAGGGGGTGAGCTTGAAAGCTCATGGGTAATAGTTTATAACAAAAAAATAAGCAAAAACCATTGAAAATGTTCACTTGTCATAGAAAGTTCTCATTGAGTTCATAAAGAACTTGTTTCTAAAAATTCTCATACAAGTAGTCAAAATCTCAAACTCCAAAACATGAATGCATCAAACTTGTTCACATAATATAAACACTTAAACACATCAAAATGGTTCGGGTGGATCTAAAATAGAACGTACTACGTATTTTCACATAATGGTCTTGCATAGCCATGAACTTATGGGAGTCTATGAAGGAGATCCATGCCACTAACGAGCAGGTGGGAGAAGCCTTTTATCAAAGTGCACTTGACTTAACTTAGGGGATCACCACAAAGCCACATAACATGTATTTCATAACTTGTAAAACATATTGCCCAAAATGGCACTTTTTCGAAACTTGATTTTTTATAAACATGTGATATGTCAAAACCATGATTTCATAAATATGTCATTTTAAAAAAAATCACTTTCAAAGCCTTTTCATAATTCATCACACAATTCATAAAACAACATATTGAAATTTCTCAAATGATTCAAAAGCAATAAATGCAACACTTATGATGCAATTAAAATCATTAAACTTCTTTGATTCAAAGAAAACATTAGTGGCTTATTTACTCTATTATCAACATGTACCCACCTTGATTTCCTTGTTTATAGGCTTGATAAAAAAGTCTCTTCTCTTGTTCCTCTTGCCCCTTGTGATCCCACTAAATGAAGGGATCTTTAGCTCAAAGGGAAGCTCTACTATTCCTCTTCCTTTTTCCTTTCTTGAATAACTCCAAAATCTCTCTTAAAGACTAAAACTATTGAAACTCTAGCTTGTTTTCTCTTCTTTCTCTCCTTCTCTTCTTCTCTTCGTATTTCTCTCTCTTCTTCATGAAACTCTCTCTTTTTCCCTTCAATTTTCGTTCTTCTCTCTTGTTAAAATGCAAGACAACACTTCTTCTTCCAATTATGCCCTTAATGATCGGGAAATGTCCCATTTGCCTTTCCATTTATGGCTCATGTCTTTTATGCTTAAGTGTCTTGCCAAAATTACCCTTAAACATTCTGACTTAACACTTTCTTCTTAAAAAATTGTTCCCCCTTATCTTAAGTTTCTAATGACATCAAAATCAATCCATTTGGTCCATAACTCTAAAAGTATTACCCCAAACATTTTTGGACTGTTCTTATATTGAAACAGTACACTATACTTAAATTCCCCCAAGAAATTAAAAGTATTAAAGACTGAATTAAACTTTGATTTCTTCATATCATTTGTAGTTCCATGTCTCTAGTTTATTTTGAAAGAAGAATCATCTCATTTGGAATCCTATAGATCTAGATATAATCAAAATACCAAAGTATGTCCAGTAAACATCCAATTCATACTCTTTCAACCGATACCCTTACTTTGATTTAATCTATATTTTTTATAATTCCCACCAAATGTTATAAAATTCTATGGAGGGACAGAAAAATGTGTTAAGAAACTATTAGTTGAAGAATCACTTCATTTGGAGGTCGGAGAACAAAGTTATGAATGAAAGAATCAAACAAGGTTTTGCCCTCAATCATATTGAACCTATCTGGGGAAAATTTGCATAACTTTCACTCAAGATGTCGGATTAAGATCTTCTTAAGATTGTTTCCAAGAGGAATCTGATATCTACAACGTTTGTGAAGGATTTAAAAACAAATTCTATCATTTGAAGAGTCAAAAGTGGACCATACAAAAATAACACTAATGCAGACATGCACTGATCCCGACCCTTAATCTTTGACTGGCATGCAGTAGGCATACTCCCGTTTGTCTAACGGGGTACTCTTCAATTCCTGAAAAATATTTGCAATGTTGGGTGAGTTTGCGAACTCAATGAGAAAC
>JANITW010000010.1:4377124-4391202 GCA_027564335.1 Erythroxylum williamsii | reverse complement strand
AAATAAAACAGTACATATCCTAATTTCAAATACACTCTGTATTACAATATTTACAAAATTTTAACCAAATACATCATGTCTCATATTATTACATACAACTCAAACATACATTCCCAAAACAAAACACATTCTTCATTGGCCACTACGATTGTTATTATCTCGGTCTTCAAACACTCCTATCTAAACCTACACGGGACAAAACCACCGTGCTAAGCATAAAGCTTAATGAGGAATAAAATAAACATAAGTTGACAAACAAAATACATCATATCTCATATTATTACATACAACTCAAATATACATTCCCAAAACAAAAATCATTCTTCGTTGGACACTGCGGTTGTTGTTGTCCCAATCTTCAAACCCTCCCATTTAAACCTACACTGGGTAAAACCACCGTGTTAAGCATAAAGCTTAATGGGGAATAAACTAAACAAGATATAAGCTGATAACTGTTTCAAATAGTCATTCAAACATTCACATATTCAAAATCACATCAGATTATAAGCATTGTTTACTTATCCATTTTCAAACCAAACCAAAATATCATGAATCTCAAAACAAAATATAATATATCAGAATAGGTTACACATTTGCTTATGAGCAAAACTCACTAATTTCAAAGCTAAATATTATAATATCAGAACAAAACTTGTCTATAACAAAATAAAATTTGCTTATTTCAGAACATAGCTCATTTTTAGATCAAAGCTTATTTATATCAAAACTGAGCATATAAAAAAATACAAAACAAGTTATTCTATTAATCCTTTATACATAAGTAGGTAACGAGACTAATACAGGAGATACCATGATCGGTATCATAGAACATGAGAGATTTATGTCTCAATAATAGGCGACACTGAAGTGTCAATAACAGGAGGCACCAAAGTGTCACAGGAGGAACTGTAGACCCTTCTAGGCATGCCTATTTATCCACACAGTTTTAAAACAAATCAGGTTCATTTCAAAATTCTCATGTGAGGAGCATATTACAAAACATACCACTTTATTCCATTTTGTTCAACTTGACATATTCATTGATGTCCAAACAAACTAACATGTCATACAATTATAAGTATTTGCGATAATGTATCAATAGAGGTATTGAGTCATCACAAATTATTTATATTCACACAATTTGAAAGCACTTCCAACACAATATCAAATATCAAACTCTTCGGACACTTAATGGGTTGGAAATTAACACAATATCATAGAAATTCCTAATCTACAAACATCCGTATCCAATTCATAATACATAAGCCTTTGGATGTTGGACCCCGAACGTGGTTTCAAAACCCAACATTCGAAACCATAATCACTGATCTTATTCCAATAAACTCTCCTTAACCATCATCGATTCCTTTTCTTGCTCTGATACCAACAACTGTTGCGGTCCTGATTGGGGAACCCATACTTGGAGAATCATGATACTGAGCAAAATTTTCCTATAGGGTTATTTCCATGAACCCTTATTAGGCATCATCCCACAAGGGTGGCGTGCTCACGACAATCAAACATCAAAATAAACTTATTGCTTCAACTCAACCATATTACGAGGAAGTCAATATGAACATACATAACCGAACTACTTCTATCTATCATTTCATTTTTAAAGCAATAGAGTTTGAAAAAATTTATTTACATATCAAAAACCACACCATTGGCTTATTACCCAAAAAATACAAAAATAGCAAATTTACGAAAATTCCCTTAAGCTCTTGATCACTTGATCTCTTAGCTATCACCTGAAGATGTGACAAAAAGGGAGCGAGCTTAAAAGCTCGTGGGTAACAGTTTATAACGAAAAAATAAGCAAGTTTATAATTCCCTTACCTCACTAAACTTCTAATTCAACTCCAAGAATCCAACTAATCTAAGCTTCCAAACATTCATCATATACCTAAGTTTAATATGCAACTTTTAGCCTTAACATAACAATAGGACAGAAAATTAGTAGACCTTTTTCTAGATTTAGTAGCTTACCAAAAATTCAAGTGATGAAAAATCCAAAGTCCAGCAAAAATTTCAAAAGTTAGAGAGAAAATGGGAGTTTTGGTGCAGAGAAGAAAGCAAAATGAACATAAAATGTTTCCAGTAGAAACTTGCTTCTTCACCATCTAGGTGTCACTCCCACCATAAGGCATATGTCTGCTTTGCATGTGTCACATATGTCCTGCACTTAAGCTACCATTTGTCACACTTCCATTAAATCATTTGTCACTTAATGAATAATGCCAAATGCCACAATTTAATTAGGCCACTTTTCACTTTATTAGCAACACAATTTGTCACATTTTTGCCAAGTCATTTGTCACACAATGGACAATGCCAAATGGCAATGCATCAGCTATGCCAAATATCATTAAATCCTAGACTTAGTCATTCTAATTTTCATGTACCAACTTATCTTGTCACTTTATAAGTTTTTCCTAAACTAAATGTACATTTAATAACCTAAATTCTCTAATGGAATGAATTAATTCCAATTCACGAACTATAATTCATCAAATAAGTCATGTGGCATTCTCAAGCTTATCTCAATTTTTAACCATCTAACATACATGTACCTTCATGACCATGTATCATTTCCTCTAGGATACAATTTGGGGCCTTACATTGTCGGTTAAATTAACATGATGAGAATCATAAAGTTACATACAAAGATAGATGTATCCTTTTGATTATAAATCTTATGGAACTTACTAAGTTGAAGAATAACCAAATTAACCTTTAAGAAAGGATGATGATGTTATTAAATTGTTAAATTTTTTAAAATTTTGAAAAGTTCAAATTATTTAAATCTAACTAGAAATTAAGCATTAAAAATGTTGAAGCACTTTGATGAGATCAATTTGGTGATTTTTAAGTTTTTAACTATTATAGGAATAAGATTACCTAGTGAATACCTTTGCAATAAAATTCTATAAGAGTATAGATTTTTATAAGGAGGAAAATACATTATGAGATATTGTATGATACAATATTATTTCTTCTATAGCTATTCCTAGTACAATAACTTATCTTTAATAGTCCCAATTAAATTAGTTATTAAGATTTCGTATTAGATATATATGAAATGCTAAGTCTTTGAAAAAGTCAAGTTAATGATTTATGATTGTGTTGCTAATTGAAGCATGTATTATCCACTAAGTTTAGAACTAAATTGAGTAATAAAAGGTTCTTAGCTATCTACAATGTTGGATATAATCTTATAGGCCTATTAAACATTTTTTTTTCAATAAACACTTATAAGAGAATGGTTCTCAAGATAAGTAGTAGGAGTAAGATAAAATTTGAAAGGTTTAAATCTAATGACAATACATCCAATTGGAACTAGTGCCTATGATGATACATTTGATGTATAGTTGAAAGGATATGAGACCTTGAAAAATTCACTTTCATGGTGAATTCAAAGAGTTTTTTTGGGAGATGAACGTGAATTTATCATATCTACATAAAGGTTAGTGGAGTAAAGTTGTCCTCTTTAGTGAGAGTATATAGAGACTTATTGCATAGAGAAAAATATAATTTTTAATTGTTGAAAATATAATTTTCCAAGAGCAACTCTTGATAAATATGAAAAAGTAACAATTTAATTATGGGAATTAAATCTATAGAGATAAATTGGAAGTTGTTTACATATTTTAAGTCCAAGTACATAGATAATGCACTAAAGGTGTTTAGTATTTGAGATTTATGATACTTATAAAGTATTAAAGATATTCATTATTTTATGTATGAGTTGATATTTGAGTTCAAGCTTATATGGATATTAAGTTTAGAAGTAAAATCCTAATTAAGACCTATTTTTCTTATAACAATATTATTTTAAGATTATAAAAGTTCCACGTAATAATGTTTGCTAAGTAAGCCATAATACATTTTTCATTTAGTGGAAAATATTAACTGGATCAATAAGTTCTTTAATGAAATTAATATAGTTACTTGCATTATTCAAGATAGAAATGTATTGTGGAACATTAGAGTCAATGGGTATCTAATAGGAGCTAAGTCTCATAAAAATCCAAGGATTTATTTAGGCAATTGTTCTTAATTATGATCATAACTAAGATGAAAGTTGTAAGATTTAAGTGAGTTCTTACCATAGAGAATCTTGTAGAATTATCTCATTAAGTCACTATTCTAGTAGCAGCATAATCGTCATATGGTGATATGGTATAAGATACTTAAATGATTGACTTAATGCAAGAGGGAGATTGTTGGTTTATGCTATAGAGCCAATTGGTTGGTTGTAGTTTAGTGACAAAATAATTTAAAGGAGTTTTTTTTCTTGTACATATTTAGATGTATATGATAAAGTCCATGGGATGGTTATATATTGCAAATAAATTTATGATAAGATTATAATTATGAGATTTACATTTAAGTGTTACCCCTAAATTATTCCTAATCATTGTTTTATTAAGACTGGACATTAATATAACACAAAAGGACTAGCACATATTATGTTTTTTCTTATGAAGAAAGTAGTTGATCTCAGAGATACTTAAACAAACGTATAGGTGTTTGTTAGAGAACAAATTCATTGAATTGACCCGATATGAGAAACTTATTTAAAACATTACTTGTATGTCTATGAAAATTCTCATTGTAATAATTGTATAAGTGATTTGTTGTCTTGAGGTGTCCAAAATTATCTTGTATAGAAATTGTTATGTTTTGATACTACTTAGGTCCTGTTCTAGTCAAGGATAGCTTAGTTTGTAGTCGTTAGATATAACATGAACTATATAGAGGTAGTTAAGTGATCAAGATAGAATTTATCATCCTAAAGTAATTAGGGAGAATGTTTTTTTGTTTTCGATTAGTAGTGAGTTGGAATTATATTTTGTAAATAGTTTGCAAATGTTATTAATTGAATCAATAGCTGATTGTAAAAACTAATATAATTAGACTCAAAATAGAGTAGATATTAATTTCATATTCTATATCTAATCGGAATATTGTATGATAAAATGATTAAATTATACCAAAAAACCATACACAGAAAGGTTGGTCAAAATCACTTTATATTCGTAAATATTTGGTGGTCATCGATGTCAATGTTGATATATAAATATAAATTATTTAATCAAAGAATTAAAGATAAATTAAAAGAGTTTAATTTATTTAATCTTAAATATGATGTATGGGTATAATTTGCATCTACTGCCAATATATTTAGGAACCTAACGGATCATATATAAAGAATAGATTAAAGAAAACAAAGATATATTAATTAAGTTAGACTTAATTGTAAAATTTGAGAAGTTTTATGATTAAATATGAGCTATTTAATAAATAAGGGTTAATGTGAGAAGTTAGATATTATTTAGGCATAATTGATATTTAATTAGATTTATTTGTAATTCTAATTAAATTTTAATTAAAATTATTATTTAATTTCAATTAAATTATTAAAATGTAAAAAACCTATTATAAATAGACTTAAGTTTTAATGGCGCTAGCACTTCTTACTTAACGCTCTTTACAACATTTTGAGGATTTCCTCCAAGCGTCTATGCGATGTTTAATCTTAACGCTCTTTAACCTGCCACTGTGGTTTTATTTCCTCCAAGCGTCTATGCGATGTTTAATCTTTTGTAAAGTACAAAACGAGAAAAAAAGAGTTTTCTTAAAAAGAAGACAAGAAGAGGACTGTTGAATGGTTGGAACGTAGGTTGGTTTACAGGTGTGAAGTCATGGTTGGGTTCTTTGAAAATAATTGATTCAAAACCTAACAAAAGTAAAATCTACCTCACTGCCATTGTTCATTCTTCTTTATTATGATCTTGGGCGATGCTCGTTTCGGACCTTGGCGTGTTCTACAGGTTTTGCATATTTGAAAATTGTGTCCAAAGTTTAGAATTCTTGGCACTGTGTGGATTTTCCATTTTCAGCTTCTCAAGTTTGGAAAAAGAGATCGGATTGCTGACCTAACAATATTAGATTAATTAGCTGTATGAAAAATTTAGATTCAAGTTGAATGATTCATTGTTTCATACGTCTGAGTTTTATGGAAACATTAGAAAAACAATTTTAATGATCATTCAATGCTGTGAGGCTCCAGGATTTTAATAAATCATCTCATATAATATGGTTGTGGTAGTGGGTGGCATCAAGTTGCAAGAAATGATGAGCATTACATAATGACCTGCTACCTTTGATTCAAGCTTTGATTGCAATCCATTTACCTGCTTTTGTCTGTCCTGAAAGGCTCCAGTAATCATATATCTAAAGAGAAAGAAAGTTTGAATCTTCAATTTCCACTCAATGCCACATCCTAAACTAATGAAACAGCGTGATGATTACTCTTATTTCTGTTGCTGCTGGTGTGGTCCAAGAGAGAAAATTAAATTTGTATGTCATGTGGTGGGGATGATGAGGAATGAAGCAAGACTCCCGTGGATTAGACCAAGGAAAAAGGGCGGAGAGAGAGAGACATTAAAAGAGTCACAATCCACGAGAAGGAATCATTTTTCGTCCATAAAGCTTCCCTGCTCCTGCTTTTGCTTCTTCTATTTCTTGGTCTGTTGTTCGTAGCACACACATTAAACAGTAAACAGTTATGTCTTGGCTGGTCCCGGTCTGCATGTGAAAGGCTCTGGCCCCTTTTCTGTTCCGTTGGACCTTTTCTTGCTAGACAATTACATGCAACTGTCAGGGACATGGGAAGCAAAGTGAAGTTACCATCTAAGCCCACTTTAATTAGAAGAAAGCAATGAAGTTCATGGGTACTGCAAACTTTGATATAGAGCTGAGTAGTTTGTATCAAAAGATTAAAAAAAAGGGCATGCTCAGACTGACTAATGAATTAATTTAATACAAATGTAAAAGCTGTAAATAATTGACCTTCTGCAATCAATCAATCACGCCCGTCCATAAAAAATGACCACCCACTCGAATAAGGCTGATCTGATCATTACTACTTTATGAAAAGCTGTGGTCTGGTGGGTTCACTTTGCCTCGTCTACGTTGTAATCTCAGCGGCGCATATGTGTTCTTGCTTTCAATTGACATGTGACCATTTAGGAGAAAGACCATAAACTGAATTTTAACATACTAAAAGGACAGAATCAACGAACGTCTTATGAAGCAGATCTTGTTTATAATTTTACTTAGTCTTGAGGTTTTTTACCCGTTAGTTCTCTCGAAAAAAGTTGGCTCATTCTCTCCTTATTAACCTTATGCCCATTCTATACCTTCCTTAAACCCTACTCATTCTCTTCCTTCTTTAACACCCTCTAAATCCCTTACTTGAAAACCATCTATCATTTTGGCCTTTCATTATACATTAAAGTGCTTTCAATCATTCATAACATTTCTTAAATCATGGCTGGCAAAATCTGCAAGATTCCTAGCTAACACTAGCAACTTCATATACATCATCCATAACAGCCCTTCGTACTCTCCAAACTCCTTAAACTCTCACAAAATTCTCTTGCTTGAACATTCCTATTCCTATTTCTACTTCACCATCACTTTTACCTTTAAGATATCCAACTCTCTTACCTCATGTCGATTGATATCACTTAATCTAAGTATAAACACTTAATTCTTCACCACTGCTTCATTCTACGACTCGTTAATCTCTATAACCTATTAACTACCTAGGACCATCTCCACCACTTAAAACAAACAAACTTCTATCCTTTGCATCTCTAATAATCTCAACTTGAAACTCATGACTATCTATTCTTCAAATGCCCAATCTCCTTCCACATTTGGAACAAATGGGTCCAAAACTGCAACATGTTTTAAACCCCTTCAATCTTGTCTTAAAGGAATAAACGAAAATTTAGAAAAACTTCAACCGACTATCCAACCCTTATCTTTAGCATTCTCTCTCATCATGGAATCCTTACAAGTTAACTCTGATAGATAATTTTGACTTTTCCCATAAAATTAGACAGCATTTAATTATATTTTTGATTTTTTAATAACTTATCAGTGAAGAAGTTATATAATTTGATCTAGATAAAGATTATAAAGTGGTCCAATAAATGATCAAAATCAATAAGTTGAAATTCGGATAGAAAATAGATCTCGATCAATGTAGACTGGATCCATATCAAGCATGTGATGAGGAGGCCCGATATGGAAGTTATATATAAAGATTAAGGTCTTTTATAGTTGCTCATATCATTCATAAGCATAAAGATTCTCTGACTCGTTAAGAAAACTTACGTTTTAAGAAAACTGTAGAAAGACATTGATCGCGCCTTGGTGAGTTGTTCACGTGAAGATGGCGGTGGATTTGTGCTTGTTTTGAGTTTGGAAACCTCATTTGAAGTTATGGAACCAAAGTAAGGTATTTTTCACATCTCTTCGTTTATTACGCTTTCACGTTCAATCCAGGATACATAAATATGGTATCATTATGTGTTACACATGATATCAAAGCGATGACGTAATTGGGTGGTTAAAAATGAAGATTTTTCAATTTTTTCTCTATAAGGTTTTTGAAGAGTTAACTTCTGTTTCTCGATTTTTTCTTACTTGTTATTGCATTGAAGTAGTATACATGTATTTAGCCTTTAAAAACGAGTTGAAAACGAGCTTGAGATTGTGAAAAACTGGCCCGAAATACACTAAAAATCGCCATTTTTTGGTTAGGGGATGGAGGACATCTGCGCATGTGGGTGAACAGTACCACTAATAGGGCGATACGTAGACATGCGGTCAACATGTAGGTGGATGGGAACGAGCCATTTGTTGGCACGTGCGACGCATGCTCCTGTCGATAAGCACGCATCTGGCGCTTGCATACAAATTAAAGATGTGTCAATTTACGGTGCATGTGGCACATGCGCCGTGCCCTCCTACGCATAGCTGACATCATGGCAGACGTCTACGTATGATGTTAGTGTTATAATGCGCTGACGCTGTTTTGACGTCAGTGTGCTATAGTATTTTTTAAAAAAATACACACAAAAATTTTAGATTTCTCGTAAGGGTGCCTGAGGTATTTTTTTGTTAGTTTTCAAGTCTGAAAAATTGATAAAGAGAATTTTGCATTTTTTGGATTTATTACATTAATAATAAATTAAAGTTTAACTTCATAAAGGAATTAAAGCATTTTTAATCTAATTTCGAGTAAATTCTCATGCTTCAGACATAGTATCAAGGAGATACTTTAAGTTTTATGTCTGGGGTCTCATGTTTAGTGTTCGGGATCACATGATAGTTATTTAGAAAAGGTTTTAAAACATTCTGAAGTCATTTTGAGTGAATTTTTGAGCAACAAATTTGTTATAAAGGAGATAATGAGGTTTTAGTGTCTCGGGTGATCAGTTCAGTGTCCTGTAACATATGATAGATGCTTTACTGAGATTTTTCTTTTAAAAAAGTCTCAATTAAAGTTTTCAAAGAATGTCTTCAGCACGAGTGTGTGACAATGAGACTGTGCATTTGGGTTTTTGCGTTTATTGATATTACATTGTCACATATCATATGCCCATAAAGATGTGAGGATAACGTAAAGATATATCCCTTGTGTTTATGGAATTTTTGAATGTTGATGAGGATATAGTTACCACAGTGGCTTTTCGAGTCAGTATTTTGAATTGCTCTGCTTACACAGTCTTTGGTCTCATGTTTGGTTATTTTGCCCATAAGTGTTGACCTTACATGAGATTTTAAGATATGTATAAAGGCATTGGATAGAGGAAAGATGTTGTTTGAATGATCTATTCACTCACAGATGGAAGTGTCATGAGAGTTAATAGTTTGCACTCTAATCACTTTTATTTAGAGGTATAGTTGCATATATTATGTATTCAGCCCACAAGTGTTTCATAATATGTGTGACTGGATTTTCAGTAAAGATACTGTTTAATGACTTTGAGTATCACTGTGATCCTACATTTGTACTGATTTAAACATTATCATTTTACAATAACTTTTTTCTGTCAATAATATCAGTGTCACCATTTAAACCCTGACTGGTTTCAATACGAAGAAGTGGACAGAGGTTGTATTGAATGCTATGGAGATATCTGAGATTGATATGACCAGATGGACGGATAGGCCATCTCCATTTACATCCATGAGCTCGAGAGCTCATAAAGCAGCTTATGAAGTCTAGGATCGGTCTAACAGATTATGTCTTATGATCATTAAGAGACTCATACCTGACGATTTGTTTAGTGGACTTTCAGACACAGACATAACGAGGTAATTTCTTGGTAGTGTCTCCCAGAGGTACATAGTCTCACCTAATGTTGATACAAGTTTTTTGATAAAAGAATTATTCTCCATGAGGTATACAAGAGAAAGGGGAGTAATGAAGTACATATCAAGAATGATTCATCTTCACAGTAGACTAAAGATGTTGAATATTCCTCTTCCTGATGTCTTCATAGTTCACCAGACTCTGAATACACTCCCTCAAGAGTTTAGCAATCTGATGATGACATATTATTTGACGGATGAGGAATGGGACTTTAATGCTTTGATTGCCCATTGCGTTGCTAAGAAGGAGAAACTCAAACTTGCTACTCCTACGGTCCTTGAAGCAACTAAAGGGAAAACAAATATAAAGCCCATTAAATTCCAAGGTAAAAAGTCTAAATCTTCTCCATATATTGATGTTGGTCAATCTAGTGCTAGTAAAGGTCCAAATGACATAAAAAAACTAGTAGTATGAGGTCTAAAAGGAAATACTGAGACCATCAAGTAACTTGGCTTATTAATTTATGAATCTAATTTACAATAGTCTCATTAAGTACTTGGTGACTATATAGTGGAACATCTTATCATGGTGTTTCCATAATACAGGGGTTCATATCCAGGATAAAGCCAAATAAAGGAAAGGAGGAATTGATGGTTGACATTAATGAAGAAGTGGATGAAATATCTATAGGCGAATGTATGAGCTAAACCTTGCTGCAAGTTTCATTTTAGTTTTTACACGATACATTTTATTTATAATCTTTATATCAAATTTGGACAAAGAAACTTAACGTTTTGTATTTAATGTTTATGTTGTACATTTGGTGTTTAATGCAAAACATAATGGTATAACTTTCTTTTCATATGTTTGTATAGAATGTGTTCTTACCCTGAATTAGATATATATTTCTTCGTATCTTGCTAAACAAGTCATAAAAAGAAGGACCCTGATGAATGAAAAATCATACATGGAGTGGCATAAAACTTAAAGCCACATTTCCAGAGCTAGGGTTGAGAGATTGATCAAGTAAATTCCAAAGATTCTGACATTTATTGATGATTATTCTCATTATAGTTATGTGTTCTTGCTTAAAGATTTAAGGTTGAGAACTAATTGGAAAAATCCATTCAAAGTGTTAGATTTATCGTGAAGGAAAATATCATAGCAAACATGGTGTTTTAAGACTTGAAAAGGTTCGTTTAATATATGGAATCAACTGGAATAGTGACTTAGTTCACTATGTTAGGTAGTCTTGAGCAAAATGGTGTGTTGCTAAAAAACATAATCACACCTTAAAAGACTTGAAGAAGTCAATGCAGAATAGGACTAATCTACCTAATTATCTAAAAGTATGAAAACCCTACCTTGTACACATTTGTGTATGAGGCTGTCCTACCGAGGTAGTACAATCCTTATAAAGAAAAAATTGCATGCTCGTTCCTTTCATTTCTATTTAATAAGATATCCTGACCACTTTAAAGCTACAGATCTTACTGTAGAGAAGGAGAGACCAGAATAGTGAAATCACAAACAATAGAGAAGGAGAGACCAGAATAGTGAAATCACAAACAATTAAGTTTCTGGAATATGATGTCTATGATGATGGTGGGCCCTTTGACCTTTCGGATGATAGCAGGATGGATACTACAATTATTATGTACCCGTCACTCATACTTTCCTCGCACTGTGCTGAGTGCGAGGAACATTTAATACATTATATATATATATATATATATTAGATCCGATAGATCTAGGTCTTTATATTATGCCCGTATAGGAACAGAAACCCATACCTGTACACATAGAGATTTTTGGAGGTATAAGATCTAATGTAATTGTGAAGATCTGCCAGAGCGAGATGACCTGCTATCTCATTTTATTACATAGTCTATTAGGTGAACAGGGCTATGATTTTAGACATGTTACAAATCTAGTTACTTTTACAAAAGCTGTTTCTGAACCTAAATCAGAATTGTGGTGGGTTGCAATGACTGACGAGATGTAAGTTGTCAGTTATTTATAGCGAAACTATAAAACCGTCAGTTGTAAATGAAATTTTAAGACCTAAAGGATTTCAGGATAAAGTTCAACAGTTTATGGGATCACTCAGTTGCTTGATGGTTCACTTAGGAAGAAATGTTGACTTTAATGTTACTTTTTCTCTCGTATCTTCGAAGGATACATTTTGAGTGATTATGATAATTGTAGCATATGATGATATAGAGTTACATCAGATGGTTGTCAATCACTTTCCTGGATAAAAACCTTTATGAAGAGATCTATATGGTATAATCTGAAGGATTTCAGGGTCTAGATGAAACTGACATGGATTGCATGTTAAGCATATCAATATATGGTTGACATCAAACCTCCTGAAAGTGATACCTTACAGTTGATGAGGTTATGACCTCTTTCGACTTCATAAAAAATAAAGTTAAAAGGATGTTTGTACTATAAGGTCAAGGGGAGCAAAGTTATCTTCCTATTAGTACATGTGGATGATATATTGCTAACGTCAAATTGCTAGACTATGTTGTATAAGGTTAAGCAACATTGGGTCGAGAAATTTGACATGAAAGACCTTGGCATAACATCTTTTGTCCAAGATATTCAAATTCATCGAGACAGATCTTAACACTCATCATACCTCTTACAGAGTACATACATTGAGTATATGTTACAAAGGTTTAATATGGTTAACTGTAAACTTATCGTAGCACCTATCTCTCATAGTGAGAGATAATCTCTGACGCAATGTCCAAAGAATAAAGTAGAGAAAGAAATTATAATGAATGTTTCGTATTCTAGTATGGTTGATAGCTTGATATATGCTGGACTATATATTATGCTGGAAATTGCATTTATTGTTTGACTGTGTACACCATTGAAATGTAGTCAAGTGAGTGTTAAGATAAATAAAAAGAATCAAGGATTATATGTTGACATATGGAAAAGTTAACAGGCTAAAACTCGTAAAGATTTCATATTCAAATTTAGCTATGTGTCTGGATAATCGAAAGTCCACTTAAGTTTACAGCTTTTCTTAAGTTAGCAGATGGTATAATGTCATGGAAGAGTGTCAAGTAGACATGTGTGATTTTTTTGACCATGCATGCAGAGTGAATACTATGGGGCCGCTTCATAGACGGTTTAGCTCAAAATTTTGATTTGTGAGTTGTCTGTGATTGATTTATTGGCTAGACTCATTCGATTGCACTACGATAATCTTGTTGCTGCGTTGTTTAGTAACAACATTGAATATTACAGGGTCTTAGCATTTCGAGGTCCATGAAAGAGTTGATACGAAAAAGGTGACATTAAGGTTTAGAGCATTTAAAGACTGAGAAAATGTTAGTCGATCCTAACTAAAGACCTTCACTCACTTGTGTTTGTGATACAAGTATACAGTATGGGTGTTTTGATGTCCTTAGACACTGTTAGTTAGGGAATTGTTATGTTTGCTCCATGTACATCTGTACATTTATACATTTGATGTATTATAACGATATGATGGTTCATCGATAAAGATGATTATCGTTTATCTTCAATAATATATGTTATCATACATTGTCATAATACATATAAAAGTCTTAAGATTTGTGTCGATCTTAAGCATTTAAAGATCATTGGGCATATACAGATTAACTATAAAGTCTAATATGACATAGGGGGATATAAATTTTTAATCCATAAAGGTTCTATAATGCAGTTTAGCACTCAGTTGGAGAAAATAAAGATTTTCTCTAATGCAAGGGTTTGGTAAGGGAAACAAGTTTTCTCTAATATTGTTCAACATTCAGTGAGAGAAAACAAGATTTCTTTAATGTAGTTTAGCATATGCAGTTAAACATAAAGTTTGAGAAATTAAGACCTATAAACAAAGATGATATAATTTAGA
>JANITW010000010.1:4349377-4377024 GCA_027564335.1 Erythroxylum williamsii | reverse complement strand
ATTTCAGGGTCTAGATGAAACTGACGTGGCTTGCATGTTAAGCATATCAATATATGGTTTACATCAAACCTCCTGAAAGTGATACCTTACAGTTGATGAGGTTATGACCTCTTTCGACTTCACAAAAAATAAAGTCAAAAGGATGCCTGTACTATAAGGTCAAGGGGAGCAAAGTTATCTTCCTATTAGTATATGTAGATGATATATTGCTAATGTCAAATTGCTAGGCTATGTTGTATAAGGTTAAGCAACATTGGGCCAAGAAATTTGACATGAAAGACCTTGGCACAACATCTTTTGTCTAAGGTATTCAGATTCATCGGGACAGATCTTAACACTCATCATACCTCTTACAGAGTACATACATTGAGTATACGTTACAAAGGTTTAATATAGTTAACTGTAAACTTATCGTAGCACCTATATCTCATAGTGAGAGATAATCTTTGACACAATGTCCAAAGAATAAAGTAAAGAAAGAAATTATAAGGAATGTTTCGTATTCTAGTATGGTTGATAGCCTGATATATGCTCGACTATATATTATGCTGGACATTGCATTTATTGTTTGACTGTTTGGTCAGTATCTGGTCAACCTAGGTATACACCATTAAAATGTAGTCAAGTGAGTGTTGAGATAAATAAAGAGAATCAAGGATTATATGTTGACATATAGAAAAGTTAATAGGCTAAAACTCGTAAAGAATTCATATTCAAATTTAGCTATGTGTCTAGATAATCGAAAGTCCACTTAAGTTTACAGTTTTTCTTAAGTTAACAGATGGTACAATGTCATGGAAGAGTGTCAAGTAGACATGTGTGATTTTTTTGACCATGCATGCAGAGTGAATACTATAGGGCCACTTCATAGATGGTTTAGCTCAAAATTTTGATTTGTGAGTTGTCTGTGATTGATTCAGTGGCTAAACTCATTCGATTGCACTGTGATAATCTTGTTGCTACGTTGTTTAGTAACAACATTGAATATTACAGGGTCTTAGCACTTTGAGGTCCATGAAAGAGTTGATACGAAAAGGTGACATTAAGGTTTAGAGCATTTAAAGACTGAGAAAATGTTAGTCGATCCCAACTAAAGACCTTCACTCACTTGTGGTTGTGATACAAGTATACAATATGAGTGTTTTGACGTCCTTAGACACTATTAGTTAGGGAATCCTTATGTTTGCTCTATGTACATTTGTATATTTATACATTTGATGTATTATAACGGTATGATGGTTCATCGATAAAGATGATTATCGTTTATCTTCAGTAATACATGTTATCATACATTGTCATAATACATATGAAAGTCTTAAGATTTGTGTTGATCTTAAGCATGATCATTGGGCATATACAGATTAACTTTGAGCCTAAGTCATTTATGGACATACAGTTTTAATTATACGAATATCTATAAAGTCTAATATGACATAGGGGGATATAAATTTTTAATCCATAAAGGTTCTATAATGCAATTTAGCACTCAGTTGGAGAAAATAAAGATATTCTCTAATGCAGTTTAGTATTTGGTGAGGGAAAACAAGTTTTCTCTAATGTTGTTCAACATTCAGTGAGAGAAAACAAGATTTCTCTAATGTAGTTTAGCATATGCAGTTAAACATAAAGTTTGAGAAATTAAGACCTATAAACAAAGATGATATAATTTAGACCATACAGGTATCATCTTAGTTTGTTACATTCCATTTTCTTATTCATGTTAGTGAGGTATTAGATATGCGTGATTGTATTGGATATATGTCACACATGACACATGCATTTGAAACTTTTTGAAAACTAAAGCCTTGCAAGATAGAATAATAGGCTTTCATTATCTTTGAATCAAATATTTTGTATTTTAAAATTAGTCGGCTAATACAGTAATGTGACTTAAATGAATTTTAAACTTTTTTTTAAACTTGAGTGAATATGCAATTAAGTATTGTCTAAGGGAGATAATATTAGATAATTTTGACTTTTCCCATAAAGTTGAACAACATTTAATTGTATTTTTTGATTTTTTAAATATTTTATCGATTAAGTTGCATAATTTGATCTAGATAAAGATAATAAAGTGACCAAATAAATAATCTAAATCAATGGGTCAAAGTTCAGGTAAAAAATAGATTCCGATCAGTGTAAACCGGACCTATATCGAGCATGTGAAGGGGAAGTTTAATATTAAAACTATATATAAAGGTTAAGGTGTCTTGTTGTTGCTTATATCATTCGTAAACATGAGATTCTCTGACCCGTTAAGAGAACTTACATTTTGAGAAAACTATAGGAAGATGGGTGAGTGATTCCCGTGAAGATGGCGATGAATTCACGCTCATTTCAGTTTTGAAAAGCTCGCTTGAAGTTATGGGACCGAAATTAGTTATGGAACCGAAATTAGTTATTTTTTGCATTTCTTCGTTTATTTTCCTTTCGCGTTCGATCCGTGATACATAATTAAGGTATCATTACGTATTACATGTGGTATCAGAGTGATGATGTGATCGGGTGGTTAAAAATAAAGATTTTTTTGTTTTTTCTTTATAAGGTTTTCGAATAGTTAACTTTTGTTTCTCAAAATTTTCTTGTTTTTTATTGCATAAATATAGTAAACATGTGTTTAGCCTTAAGAAACGAGTTAAAGATGAGTCTGAGAGCACAAAAAGGGGCCCAAAACATGCCAAAAATTCCCATTTTTTGACTAGAGGGTAGAGAAAGTCGGGCACATGTAGGTGAATAGTACCGCTAGCAGGGCGATACGTCTGGCGCATGGATTGCACACACCGGACACGTAGGTGGATAGGTACTGTTGTGGAACTGAAATCAAGTATTTTCCGTATTTTTCGTTTATTGTCCTTTCATGTTGAATCCGGAATACATAACTAAAGTATCATTACGTATTACAAACTCCAATTGGCTCTCCCTCTCCACTGATTTACACCAAACTTAGAACTTCTACCTTCGCTCTTAATTCCTCCCACCACTTTCACCTAATTAATTTCTCTCTCGTGGGAAAAAGGAAAGTTCTTGCAAAATTTTCACAATTCAATTCTTTAAATTTTACTTATTTCACCACTGCTTCTAGAAAGGATCTTAACTTCACAGATGATTTCATGCATGCACCTACTAAACATGAGCAAGATAAAATGCTGACACAATATTCTGATAATCAAAGCACCTCCAAGAATCAAATACTCATCAATCCTTAGCCCCATTACTATCTTTTCTAGCAGTGAATTAAGCTTCAATCAGATGAACCACAATCGTAATCCTCTAATCAACAAAATTGAAGTAAGAGATTACTAGTCCCCTAATCACTTCCCTTACAATCATTGAACTGAATATATATATATATGGCAAGATCCTATAACCTCATCCATACAAGCTACTTAACAAATTTGAAGCACAATAAACAAAGACATACTCTGATTTTTTACGGATTGGCTCCTTTTTGTTTTTAAGAACGGAGCCTTCATTTTGAATTGTTATTCGGTTTTTTATGATTGAATTTTATCTTTTTATTCTGGTTAACCTTTCAGTTGAGGGGTTTATCCATCGATTAATGCTTTGGATTTCCGATTCTTTCTTCATTTTCAATGCTGTTCGTGCAAGTTTTTTCTTGTAATTAATTGCGATCACTCACTTACCAAAAAAAGATAAGAGGAAGATTTGCTTACCCAATCAGCGTGAAGGAGTGGGTGAACTAAACACACATGCTATGTTGCAAGTTAAAGCAAAAATATAATAGCCCTTTTGCTCTTGGTACGTTATTCCATGGCATTCAAGGCAAAAGGAGGAAAAGAGTTAAGACGTTTGGTGGCATGTCGTTCTCGATGGAGTTTAATAGCAATTTTAACTACCACAACCCCACCTATTCTATAATAGACTTCTTGGATGACTGACACGGACGAAGGATGAATAGAGGACCCATCACGCTCCAGTGGTTTGTTAAGAATACTACGTGTGTTGTTGAAGAACAATGCTCGTTACGTATTTTTTTCAAATCACAAAAATTACATTTTATAGTATTTTGTAGCGAAATATTATATCTGCCTGCTGGCGCAGACGTTGTAACAGGTAGAATAAGTACTGGTAGTGTCCGTCCAGAAATCAGAGACACATGCTTTTTACACGGTGCAATGATTGAACTGATGAAATTAGGGGAAATATTAAAAAGACGCTCTCTGCACAATTTCCAAGATACTTTTGGGACCCAGTTTAGAGTTGCGAGGCAAATAAACGACAAAATCGGTACATGTTACCAAAGATAAGATGAGAATCGAATCGAAATCGATCATAAACGAAACATAAGCAAAAGTCATGCCAATTATCGATAAACATGCATTTAAAGCAATTTCTTAATTAATCCCTGAGTCTCCATCTCCACGCCAACGTTCTCTCTATGTCCAAAGGCCTAAAATCCGTTGCTTGTTATTCATTCATCAAAGTTTCGAATCGCTGCATCTTTCTTGCCGTCTCAACTCAACCAAAATCCTATTTTGTCGACCAATCAATCACAGCCAAAATGGTAACATATAATAACCAATCTGTGAAGAATAACCCTTCTAGTATCTAAAACATCGTCGTATTGACTCAACCAAATTGAAGTTTTGTTCCTTGTCCTTTATTGTTCCAACTCTGCGGAGCATTTCAGCGTTTTGATGTTTAGCTAAATGCCCATATATAGTGTCGCATCGATTGTTCTGTTTTTCAAAGTCTCCAAACCAAAGTTAGAAAATCAAATCTACTTTATGAGACATGATAATCTGAACTAACAGAAGTTGTACTTAGTATTTAATTAGCAAGCTGTTTTTATCACCTAATGTGCACACTAACCGAGGGTATAGGCTGTACGAGTTTGTTCGCTCCCTCAAATTCTGTTCCCCTCTTCCTTAAAAAAGGAATACGTATAAAAATCATCGACTGACTTGATAGAAAGGACCGGAAAGCGATAAAAGTGTTAGTTGAGTAACCCTTTTTCTCAATGAAATTAAAAGAATCATGGCCAAATTTGATGGGAATGGAACAGTAGACCATCCTCTGTCGCAGATTGACAGTGAATAAGAGAGAAACATAAAGATGTGATGCAAAAGAAGCGAGATCAAAAATGAAGAAAATCTTTGTTAGCTCTGCTTAAGTAAGTATTTATTGATATTAGTAAAATGTGACCCTTGCACAAAAAAAAAGGATGAAGGGGATCGATGGTTTATATGGATGTACCATCATTTACTCTTATCTCCAAAATGGAAAAAAAAAAAAAAGTTAAAAATGGGAATTAAGAAAATAGGGGAAAAAAAGTACAATAGTTGGACCAAAATTCATGGCTCATCTTCGATAACCGAAGCCAAACCGGTGACAATCTTGATCCCAGCCTGTATACTTTTGGGCTTAACCTCAGCTACAGGTGGTGGTTTCCACATATGCAAGGCCGTCGTCTTCTCTTCTTCCACAGAACTCTCAGACGACATATCAAACACAGTCTCGCACAATTCAGCATCCTCCATCGGAATTTTTTTATCTGTAGACCTGAGGCCAATCTGATAGATCGGTTTCGGAGTCAAAGATTGCCCATTTACAGGTTTAGGATCATTTGTTTCAGTCGGGGTGAGTATCGGCGCTGGTGTGATTCGAGTGTAAGGAGACAGCCATTTGGCTTTCACATAATCAGCTTTTCTCCACGGTGGTATGTGCATGTCCTTCTTCTTCAAGCTCTGCTTCGCTGCCTCAGACACAATGGCGATGATCTTCTGGAGACGATCAGCATTGCCCACGAAAATGTAGGGTAGAATCTGGAGAAGGGACTTGTAGGCCTTGGTTGATCGAGCTATTTCGAATTCTGATCTGAAATCAACATCAATTAGCAGCCGCTCACCATTGATAACAACGTCTATGTATTCGTATTCCCCTGCATTTTGCGGTGGGGACAGCATTAGTTCCTCACTTATTCTTACATCATCATATGCTCAATCACAACAGATAATCTTCGAGACTTACCTGCAGGATAAGAGGGGGTTCTTTCCCAGCGAGATTTGCAGACTGAAGCGTCGTATCCAAGAGCCAACAGCCCATCAGTAACAATTTTACGGCCAAGATCGTCTTTACGCCTACAGATCTTGTTCTTGTCAACGATCCTCGCAGTGTCCGCTAGCATGTTCCTCTCCCAGAGACTGACACAAGGCACCAAATTCTAACCACAGAAGGATAATTTAATTATTTTCTTCAGCAAACACGTCAAAACCAAAGCAAACCAAGAGCCATAACTCTAGGTCCGGTCTCTCCAATTTACCTTTAGAAATTCACAGGCTTCGCTGAAGGACGGAAGAATAGAGTCGCCGGAACTACCGCCAAAGGAGTCCCACTCGTCGTCGGAGCTGTCGTTGAAATTCCCGTTGAAGCAGTTCCCACACCGAACGGCGGCCGACGGTTGCTTCTCATTGCTTTCTTCGATGAAGCTCTGTACCATGTTCGCCAAGCACACCGAGCTAGGCTCGAAGTCAGCTGAGCCGCCATTCAAATGCGACTCTTCCACTACTACAGCCTTCTCGGCGACGGAGCTCTTGAGGAATTGACGCTCGAAGAGCCGCTTCAGCCGTGATTTCCCCACCGGCTTCACTGGCTCGAACCGACTCTTCGGTTCATCTGCTGTATTTGAATCAATTGGCTGGACCTTCATAACCCTACTTGCGAGCTCCTACTAGTAATTTTAACTAACAATCCATCTCCATTCGTCCAAAATCAGGTACAAAGTAATTCGTATGGTTTAGTTCGAAATTTCAGCTCTAAATGATAACTCCGCTCCACCATAACAGATCAGCTGAATCAGAACGTCGAGTCGACACGGAAGCCCAGAAACCGAGGACTGTAGGCTTAAAACAGATCACCTTTTTCTAAAATTCTCGCATTATTGTATACTATTCACACTGATTTGCAAGACAAAGCATGGAATAACTTGTAAACTCTTCCAAGTTAAGTCTCTTGTGCTTAGGGTTTCTAGATGCGGTTAAACTTTCCGAAATACCCGACAGCACGATAACGTCACGCTATCAACCTGGAAATCCAAGAAGCAATCAATTTCCGGAGCCTCCATTTTGGTTGGCGACTGAGTTGCTCCTTTCCGGCGAGGTAGATACCGGCGACGGTGCCAAATTACCTGATAAAAGAGAGAGCTGAAGCTCGTGAGTGGGGATTTTGGGTGCTTTCGTGAGGACGATAGAGAGTGGGTGAGAGTTGGCGTGGGCGTTTAAAAAGAGGAGAGAGATTGCTTACATGGACAAATGTGCCACGTTTATGATGACCTGGCACTCATAGCCAGTGGATTACGTGTCAACTAAGCTAGCCCGGTTGATTTTATTGCCCTTAACACACGTCGCCGCGTCATGAAGTGGTGATTTGGGGATCTTAGGCTTGTTTTCCCAAAAGTGTCCTTCGACTCCGACTGCCACTGAAATGACCGCCGTGTCCGGTGGGTTGCCTCCTCCCGAACGACATCGACAACTTTGTGCTTTTTCACGAGTTGACGAAAATACCCCATAATGATGATCAGGTTGAAGGATAGGATGGTTATTTTACCCTCTCTAACGTTTCATTTAAGGAACCAAATTCTTGTGTGGGCCTGGGGGCTTGGAGAAAATGGAAATTGCCCGGTGAAACTGTAGCATGCGTGTAGTTGGGAGTGGACTTTGACCATTATGCCCTAAGGACAATAATTAATTGGGCCATTTTATCCTAATCAGGACCAGAATGTCCAAATAATGTATGGGTAGGATGGTCATTTGTGGTAGCCCATCTCAAGGTCGTGAAAGCTTTTGAAAGCGCAAGAGGTGAGAAGTAGGGCACACTCAAGTGCTCAAGACTGGTTTTCTTTCTTGAGTACATTTCCGAGTGAAAAGTACCCAAAAGTTCAAAAAAAAATAAAATTCCAAGCAGTAATTAATTGTTCGATCACTCTACTAATATTCAATCCAATTAGTTTGGTAAATTCCTTGCTTTTCTTGGACCCAGTAGTTATGTGTGAAACAACTCTTGGTTAATCCTTTTTTTGGTACATAATTCTACATATAACAGAAAACTTCAAATATCATATAAGAAATCTTGAGAAAGCCCATGATGAGTCGCTAACTGCTTGTGGGAACCCAGGAGACAGAAGGGTAATCTGGGAAAGGCAATACTCGTGTCGTTTAGCTAGGCACGCGGTGCATTATAGGGTGATGTGATCTGCTTCTAGGCACGTGTCGCTGTCCAGAAGCCGTTCGATTTGTCAGTTGATGCAATGTAACTTTTCTGTTTGTTCATTTACAATAAAATGGCTGGGCATGAGCTAATCTCCACCTTACGTTTATAACTGGAGCTTTTTTTTTAAATCATAAATACATATGTAAAAAATAAAAATGTATCTTTCCTTCCGAAAATCCAACCGGCATTGACAAAGCAGGAGTAATTTTAAATTTAAGGGATGATCAGTTGCGACAAAGAATGTAATCCCAATTTGTCATGACCTATCAGAAAAGCTTATCTGTACTTGGCCACGGACCCACAATTCAAGACCAGGGAGCCTCATTGAAGTCCTCGTTAAAATTTTCCAAACTTTCTAAATATTAAAATAACCACGACAACAACGTCATTGAATTGTTGAGTAATAATGCTAAAATGCTTTATTTTTATTTTTATAGTATGTATTTTAAAAATAATCTACTAAATAAATTGAATAATTCTATTATTAATAAATAAATTATTCATTATTTTTCATATTTACACACCAATATGAATTTATTTTATTACTTATTGATTACATTTTTACTAAAAATAAATTAGTAATTAAAATTACTAACGATAAAATTAATTCTATCTTTAGATTTTATTTTCTTATATAATAACACTAATAAATAATATGATAAATATTCTATAATAATTACTTATTTTATTCTATAATAATCAATATTGGTACTAATTTTACCAGAGTAATAAATACATGAAAAATTAGCTAGTACCATTAAGCTAATATGATTTAAAAATTTAACCAATATTAACAGTAAATATGATGGTTGATATGAGAATTTAATTAATAATTATTGACTAATAGTAAAAATCAAATAATTATTTTATAAATTAAAAAATATTAAAATATAAAAAGTAATAATCTTAATAATAATAATAATAATAATAATAATAATTATATAATAAAGCGTAATAAAATATATAATCTACTACTATATAAATTATGATGAATAATTTTTGTTAACTATAAATAAAAGGATTATCAAATATTATTATACTATTTAATACAATTAACAATACGTAAATACAATACAGTAATAAAATAATAAGAACTCCTTTAATTTTATTTATCAATTATAAAACTAATTAAATTATTATAGAAAATGAATTATATAAAAGAATGGGTATTTATTCATATTATTACATAGCAAAATAAAATTTTAGTGAAATAGTCATCTTACTTCCATGTTAGTTACATTAATATATTAATAATTATCAATAAAATAAAATAAAATTCTATGTTAAAATTTATTTACAAATACTCTATACATTTATAGTTATTTATAAATAATAATAATATGTAAATAATTTTCAGTCGTTAAATCTTTATATTTGACACAGATCACTTCTTAAACGTTATTTGAACCACTTTCTGCGATGTACTTGTTAATATGAATTGTTACGTGTCTTAAAAATATCAAGTTAATAAAATCTGAAGGATTAATTTTAAAGTTTTCACAAAATATGAAAATATAAGATTTTTTTTGCAAAATGTTTAAAATATATTTATGAATTTTGATGAAATTGTAAAACCTCCTTATAATAAATTACTTTACAAACAACTGATCTAAAGGAAAATGAAGGGCAGAGGCAACTGATTTGTTATCTGTGAAAGTGAAGTTGTCTTTGCTCCTTAAATTACCTTTGAGTACTCTCAGACATGAACTTGTGGCCAAGAATTGCGAAATATTAGCTAGGTAAGTGTCCTATAATAAGAGGAGTAGTTATGAATCCTGTAAATCATCCCCATGAGGGTGATGAAGGGAGAGCCCCAGTTAGTAAAAAAAAAACCCGCAATCCCTTGGGATTATCAGGTATAGAAGAGTGCTCAAGATGCATTTCATACAAAGCAGATGATTCCAAAACAGGAAACGAGAGAAGAGAGAAAAGAAACAATTTACCGTCTACCTGCAAATAATAAGCTGTTCGTGGGTTTGGTCCTTGGTTCATCTGCGTGATAGACCAAACCAATAAAATCTTAGGTGGGGAGCATCGATCACTGACATCAGCAAGCAATTGACCTGAAAATGACCAAACCGTCTGGGACTGAAGTGATCCAGAGTCAGCAATAGGAACTGATGGAGATTTTGATTTTTTGTTTAGCAAATTGTGGGTCACGTCATGAGACGTATCGTAGTTCCTGTCAGAGGCCGTTGGGTAAGTCGTGATGGTACAGAAATCAAATTTAATTAAAACACTTTTGTTTGTATCACAAATTAACCATAACGTTTTGAATTAATCCATAATGTTTAATTAAGGGTTGTTTGAAATGTAAGACAATTTCCCAAAGACGTATATAAGTACTTCATCCAGTCGCCAGCATATCAATTATAATTATGATTTACATGCCACGAAATCAGACCCTTTGTGGTCCCAAATTAAATTTAATCTTCAAACAATTGAATACATTAGTTCCAGGATAGAAATGAGGTCCTTTTCTTTGGTTGAATCCTACCGAATTTGTGGTGGTCCAATCTACTTTAGGGTCCAACCACTATGCTAGTAAACATATGGATTTTATTAAATTTCAATTTTAAACTTCTATAAATTAATAATATTCAGATTATGCAAGATTTATTAATTAAAAAGTTAATAAATACAGTTTCTAGCTGCCATTCAGGACCCCAGGTCCCTCTAGATCCCTTTTTAGTTTGTTTGAAAAAAAAAAAAAACATGTTGCGGCTCCGTGGCCGCTATGACTCCACCGTCCATGTGATCTTTTGATGGAATGTGGGTGACAAATACAGTTTCAAAGAAAGTATATAGCAAGAAAGATGAAAAAGGCAGGCTATGCCTACACTAGGCTAGTCTAAAATATGATGATCCACAGGTATTCCTTCAAAATGAAAACTTTTTAACTAACTTAGCTTCATCTTTTATAATGTTTATCGAGTTGGGTCATTTCTTCTTAGATTAGGGTAAGGTGCCATATGAAACTGGGTTAGAGTGGGTGACTATGGCACTGGAACTTTGCTTGTATGAAGAACGATCTCATCTTGTTGTCAGTTGCAACTTACTTTCACGCCCCTGGTTTTGCTTTTCTGTTGGCTAACAATGATCTTTCAATCAAGTGACAAGTCTATGTCCCAAGGGAACTTCCCAAAGAAGAAATTACAAGAACTGATTTTTATGTTCTGACGCGTTTCCTGTCATTGTTCTATTTTCTTGGTAACATAAAATTTTATGTGCATTATACTTTTACACATTCCTCAGCACCAGGATTCAGAAAATATATATCCATTAAATACCACCAAGTCATTCAACAACCTGAGCTCTTGTTGGTATAGAGTAGTAATCGTAGACTCAAGACGAAGAAGAATAACATATTTATTTAACCTTTTGTGTGTGACTAGCTCAACAACTTTCTTTTCCCAAGGTATTTGATGTTGGTTTGTATATTATAGTCAAATAATTGATTGTACTTTTAATGAAAATTATTTGTAGACATTCTTTTTCTTTTATAGATATCCTTCAACCTTCCTCTTCTCACATCATGATAGATCATTATTTTTCTCAGTGCTTCTAACAGCTCAAACTATTAACACATGCTTATGCGTGTGACTTATATGAATATAACTCAGACTAGGGATCAGTTGCTACTGCCTACTATGACATGACAAAAATGCATGTACCTTGACACATATTTCAGAAAATGCTCACATAAGATATATAGTAATTCTGAGCTTTGATACCATATTGTAACACCCCACTCTCACAAGACATGTACCCAACATCTTGAGTGATATTCGAGCCCGTGCCCCGCAAGGGTGGCATGCTAGAACGATCAAACATTCAAAACTCAGTACAATTTTTTTGAAGCATAATCGTATGCAAAAATCAATAATCAAATCAGGCCCATTTTTATTTCATAAATATTTTCAATCATAGTAATACAATCATCATGATTTCAATAGCCATTTGGGCCCATCACAAATAAAAAAATACTTGAACTCATAATTTCATTACATTTCAAAGTCATTTACCCCCAACTTGGAAAGTTATTAAAAATAGAAATATTCAAATACACAAGTTACAACCATTGTAAATGACTCAATTTGATACAACAATAAGAAAATACAAATGCAGATGCGAACTGATCCTGACCTCTATCTTTTACCTATATACAGTGGCTATACTCCCGTTTGCCTAACGGGCTACTCTTTTGAACCTGAAAAATATTTCAAAATTTTGGGTGAGTTTTTGTGAACTCAGTGACTGATCATTCTCGATGGCTCACTCAATCACATAACACGCACAATTCATCACTTCAACAGATCCGGTCACATACATTACACATTCACTTAAGCTTATCACTTGATCATTGATTTCACATTTCACATTCAACACATTACAATTATTCATATCATGCATATGCAGTGCACATGAGACTCACTTGTAGTTTATAACTTTGTTGTGACCGAGTACCTAACTATCTGATATCTATTGTGGATACCGGGCTCATTGATAACTATCCCATATCGGGCTCATTAATAACTGTCCCGTATCTGTTAGGGATGCCAGGCTCATTTTTCATAGTGAGCCTTTGACTCTTATATATTTTCTGAGCTCTAGTGATGGAGGACCATCAAGCACAACAATTTCTACCATGAAGGAGCCCATCCAAGCCCACAATGAAGCTACAGGTTTTGCTTTAGCCTTTTGGTCTCTGTAAAGCTTGTATTTATGAAGCCCAAGTCAGCTCACAAGCATTATAAGCCTTGATCAATGTAGAACCATTGACCATCCCTTAAATTGACATTTTGAAGCCCAAGATAAAGCCCAAGACATTTTGGAGGTTCAACACAAGTGCTTGATAAAGTTTCCTTTTAATTTCTACAACTTATGTTAGTTTTATGGACAATTGTGGGATGTTTTATTTGTATTTATAGTGCATTAGTTGCTGGAGGGAAGCCAAAAGGGTTAGAGAAACTGAATTATGGTTATCCTAGTCTAAAACATTCCTATTTAAACAACTAGCCTTCTATATTTGTAAGGGAGATTATGATGAATGAAAATTGAGAGAATTTGCTTTGCAATTCTTAAGGGTTTGAATGTTTTCCTAAAACATATCATAGGGTTTTATTAGTTTCCAAAAACTAAAGGGTTTTGTTTGTTTCCAAAAACAATCACTCATCTTTCACCCATTTAGCTTTCCAACCGAATTCCACAATTCCAACTTTCCATTCCCACAATTCCAGCTTTCTATTTCCAGAACATCCTACGTAAGAAAATTCATACCTTTGTTTCTACTAATCAGATCGAGAAACTTCCTTCATCAATGTTGTAGTTCACTTCTTGAACTTCAATTTAGCCTCAAGAACCACCCAAAAATGCCTAGAAGCTTTCCCAGAAATGTACTTTGAAATCGTCTAACTATTGAGCCCGCAGTTTTAGTACTTTCCTAATCCAGAATCTATCTATCAAGAAAATTCATAACTTTTTTTTCTAGACATCAGATTGCCATGATTCCTTCACCAAAGTTGTAGCCCACATCCTATTATACAATGTTGCTTCAAGGATCACCTCCAAATTCCAAACCATTTATCCGAAATTCTCCTTACAATTTCCTGTCTATTTGTACCTAGGAAATTTCAATTATTACAAAACTTCAACCATCATACCTAAATACTATAACCATCACATCCAACCACCTTAGACCACCACATGCCATCATCTAGGCACTTTTTCACATGCTAAGCATTAAGCTATTTTTCGGTGGCTACTCTGGTCACAACCGCCTTTATCTTTTATGCATTCATGTAACGAAATGCATCACAGGTATTTAGTCAATTGAAAGTGCTCAATATCACACAATAATATTCACTATCACATTCTCATTCACGTTGTCATCAGACCTTAGTCTAACATTTAACATTTAAGTTGAGAAAACAGTTATTCCATCCGTTTCACATTCAATGAGCAGTTCAATATCTCATTCACATTTCACAATCATCGAACCTTCTATCTGAAATTCAAACACAATCAATCACATTCACATCTCATTCATAAGCACAGAATTCATAATATAAACGAGCAAACAATAAAGTAAGACCATCTAGGTCTACTCATAGTACACTCCAGTTTAGCATTTGCTTCCAAATTCTAGAAACGTCCGAATGCGAACGTTTATCCTGCACATCACAATTTTGCAATACAAACGTTGCACACATATTAATAACTTTGCATAATTATAAGCATTCATTTATGCATATGTGTGTATATGGACTATGTACAATGTATGTTCATGATAATCTCGAGTATATTATCAAATTTCATATCTTATGCTCATTTGCATCTCATAATTCAATCACTTATCATTTCTTTTCTAGCATTACTTACTCTTATTATCAATTTCTCATTCATTTAAACTAGATGCACTTTAATCCTCTTCTTCAAATCAAAAATTTAATCAAATGAACCACTTCATCTCCATTTTACACAAGTCTTTGCTACTTTAATACCAAAAATTCACTCATTAATGTAATTCTATCATTACAAGACCCAACAATTATCCAACTCTCATTTAAGTCCTATATCACTTCCAAAAATTTAAACTTTTGGGTTAATCTTCCATGATCATTCTGATTAGTAAATTAAGTAATTTGGTAACACTTTCTGCCAGAAAAGTGTTCTCTATTGTCTTAAGTTTCTAATGACACCATAATCGTTCAATTTGGTTCAGTAATTTGAAAGTTACACTTCAAACATTTTCAGACTGTTGTCATTCTAAGACAGTATATTATGCACAAATTCCATCCAGAAACTGAACATCTTAGAGGCTGAATCAAAATTCGACTTTTCCATATAATTTGTAAATATATATCTCTAGTTTACTTAAAATTAAAAATCATCTAAATTTGAACCCTACATATCCAGATATATTCAAAATACTGAAATATGTTTAGTAAAATAACATCAGTTCATACTATTCCAACAGATTCCCTCACTTTCCTTCAATCAAAATTTTTTCAATCAATTCAGAATGCTAGCAATTTTTTTGAAGAGATATAATAATGTGTTAGGAAACTATTGGCTTAAGTATCACTTCATTTGGAGGTCGAATAACAAAGTTATGGCCGAAAGAATCAAACAAGGTTCTGTCCTCAATCATATTAAACCTATTTCGGGACAATTGACATAACTTTCTCTACCAGTATTGGATCAAGGTCATTTTTAGACAGTTTGAAAGAGGACTTCAAGATCTACAACTTTTATAAGACCTTTAAGATAGATTCTATCATCTAGAGGGTCAAAATTGGACCATAAAATGTAAGATGAACAATACCTAGAAGATACACGTCATCACCAGAAGATACATGTCATCACAGATGATACACGTCATCACAGATAATACACATCACCACAGACGATACACGTCATCATAGATGATACACGTCACCATAGATGATATATGTCATCACAGAAGATACAAGTCGTCACAGACGATACACGTCATCATATACAATACACGTCATCATAGAAGATACAGTCTATACTGCTGAGCATCTCTACTTATAAGGATCATAACTTTTGACTCCGATGCCCAAAAATTACATACTATATACCTTTGGAAAGCTGGAAAGATAAGATACAACTTTCTAGAAGATAACTTTCTCTAATTCAACCTAAACTAATCTAGATTTTCCCCTAAATTCAGAACATGAATTTTACCTTTATGGAAGACTTGAAATTTTCATTGTACAAACTTGGGATGTCCTGAGCATAACCATTCCACTACCAAATTGACTTCATTAAACTCTCAAATATCAATGCAATAGGGTTTTCAATTGAAAAATCCTATAAAGCACTATCACTAAAAATCGGCTCTAGAATAGTTAAACCCATGCATTTCTAACTCTATGAACTAAAACCCTTCCAAAAATCCAAAAGATTTAAAATGATCTTATCTTGATTCTTCATCAAATGAAGAGATCTTTGGCTCAAATAGAAGCTCTTCTCTTCCTCTTCTTTTTTTCCTTCTTAAACAACCTTAAAATCTCTCTCAGTACAAGGAAATGATGAAATCCTAGCTCAACTCTCTTTTTTTCTCTCATCCATAAAAATTCTCTTCTCTTCTCTTTCTAGTTTTCTCTCTCTTCTTCATAACACTCTCTCTTTTTTTTCTTCAATTCACGTTTTCCTCCTTTTTAAATAGTAAGACTACATTTATTTCTTCCATTTCTACCCTTATTGTGCCCAAAAAGTCTCTTTTACCCTTCCCTATAGGCTTATAGTCTTTTAACCCTAAGTGTATTGCCAAAACACCCCTTGAACATTGTTATAACCTTTACACTTTAATTTAATCAACCTATATCATATAATCTTTCTAACATCAACATGATAATTAATTTCCACAAAATTTCATAAAGACCTCATAGTTAATGTAAATCATACTTATTCATCAAGAAGAAAATTTTGGGGGGCCAACATTTCTCAATATACTCACATTTATATACAATTATACCTGGAATATCAATGAATGCATGTACAGTCATTTTTATATACAACAATTCACTATTCATGTGTATGAGCATATCACATAATGCATGAGCATGAAACACCTTTCTAATCTCTTAGTGAATCTCTCACATTTACAATTTTAGCCTTAACATAGGTAACAGGACGTTACAGTAGAACATTAAAGTCATTAGGCATATGAAAGGAGATAAGGTCCCATCAAAGATCCAAGTACATATTTAGGTAGTTTCTATTAATTATAATGGTAAGTAAGACGAAAGTTATTAGATTTAAACAAGTGCTCACCATAAAGAATCTTGTAGAACTCTTTTTCTAAACCACTATCCCAACAGTAGTATGATCGTCATATGGTGATATGGTTAGTCAATCTACTTTGAAATTCCTAAATAGTTGGGTGATCATGATGCGTTACTTGATGCCAATCTTGATATATGAATATAAATTTTTTAATTAGAAAATTAAAGATAAATTAAAGAAGTTTAATTTATCTAATCCTAAATATGATATAGAGATAATTTATATCTATTGTCAACATATTTGGAAACTTAATGGGTCACACAAAAAAAACATATTGAAAAGAGAAAAGATGTTTTAATCAATTATAAAGTTTAAGAAACTTTATAACTAAATATGAGATATTTATTAAATAAGGGTTAATATAAAATATTTAATCCTATTTGGTCATAATTGGTGTTTAATTTGAATTGTAATTTTAATTGAAATTATAATTTAATTTTAATTAAATTACTAAAATGTCCAAAACCTATTAAATAAGCGTAGGCTTTAAGGGAGCTAGCTCTCCTTACCTAAGACTCTCTGCAATAGTTGTAGAGTACCCTTAGCATGTTCTAAAAATACCTTTAGATGCCAGACACTTATGTGATTAAGGTGGTTGGGATGAACCAATGTTATAAATGTTTTGAGTGAAATGATGAGAAAGGATCAAGTTTCATAATAAGGTACGAATTGGAATTTATACTTTATTATGATTTATGTTTTAATCATTTTATAGAATTATAAGTGATCTTGACTTTGGAAAATCAAACAAAAAAGGTCTTTTGTTTATTTTACTACAGATCATATTAGATCTAGCCTCGATTTTCCAACACATAGAATATAAAATTAATTTCTAATCTATTTGAGTATAACAAACAAGATTGAATTTAAGATGTTCAAAGGTGAATGCTTCCTAGATTGGGAATTCAAGTGTGAATAAATTTTTTACATTTGATCAGATACTCATTGAGGTACAGTTTGGATTCGTGGTGATGCATTTAAAGGGCGAGGCATTATCATAGCATAAGCTTTACTTGCATAACAGTATGACCAAAGAGCCTCCTAGTTAGGTGAGTACCTATTAACACTTGAATAGAGATTTGACGAGTCTATTTTTGAAGATCCTATAGGTGAATTAAAATAGTTGAAACAAAAGGGAGTTGTTAAATACTACTGTCGGGTTTTGATTTACTGTCTCACCAATTAGTGATACTAAAGTTGTACTTAATAAATATATCCTATTGAGTAGGTATTCAAGAGGAAATTTTCCTAATTCTCTAAAATCATCTTAAGGTATATCACCAAAACCTATACGAGGAAGAAGGTAGAGGTCAGGGCATAAGATGAAATGGGAGAAAACATCATCTAGTAAGGAATATGTTGATAGAGACAAGGCACATTACTTTTAGTGTGAGGAAAAATATGAACCAGGCCATAAGTGTAATAGAAAGATGCTACAGAGGTTTATAGTAGAGGTTCGAATGTAAAGAGAAAGAGGAGGATAGTAAGCCATATATGCATCTCACTTCAGGCAATGACAAGAGTGGGTGAAGCAAAGTACCACAAGGTGAAGATAAAAGGCTTAAGGGAAGCATAATTTATTGATTAATGGAGAAAACACACATAATTTTATTGATGGAGAATCATTAAAGAATATTGATGGATAAATATATAGGAATAATGCTATTTCAATAGTGGTAGGTAGAGGAATGCATATCTATTGCAATTATATCTATCAAAACTTCAAATGGTAGATGGCGGGTTATTAGTTTATCACAGATGCGTTAGTGACTGATATTAATGGAAATGACATGATTTTTGGTGTTTAATGGTTATTTATGTTAGAGGATATAGTCTTCAACTTTCAAAAGGGCACAATAAAGTTTTGGTTGCAAGGAAGTGAATTGGAGTTTTAAAAAAAGAGAAGGTAAACAACTATTAGAACTAGACAATAGGAGGATGGAAATAACTACAGTTAGTTAAGATATGGTGAGTTATTTTGGAAATTGAACTTGAAGAGAAGATTGTGCTAACATTGAGAGAATGTCAGAATATTTTTATGGAATTAAAAGAGAATGAATTGAGAGAAGAAGCTAAGGGTAAATTGTAGAAGCTATTGTAAAGTTATAGTGATATATTGGAGGAACCTAAAGGCCTTCCTCCCAAGTGATTTCATGATCATAGAATACCCCTTAAATAGGGAAAAAAGGCTATTAAACTCATACCCTATAGATATTTTGAATTGCAAATGAGAGTGGTTAAAGAGCTCTTTGATGAATTGTTATAGTCAGGAATTATAAGACATAGTGTGAATCCCTTTTTAGTACTGATGATATTTTTCTAAAAGATATTGAATGTATTAAGCCTTGAAAGCAAATCAAAATGGCTTACAATACACCATGATAACACAAAACAGACAATTACAATACAACTAATGCATTGCAATGAGAAGAAACCATATGTGCATTGCTTGCCTCAACTATCAATTGCATGTACGTAATCCATAAACAATTGATACTGGTGGGCCACGACTATACATCAGGACTTAGATGATACCATAACCCTCAACTTGCACATGAGTCATATTAATGTAGCAGCAGTAGCTATGAGCCATATCTCAAACATTCAAGTATCTTAGTAAATAGGACCTATGCTGAAACTTCTATTTATGGACACATATTTGGAGCTGTATATGATTGAACAAGTGGTTATAAAAATGCCATTAGGAAGTGGCTTTGTCTTGAAATTTAAGTAGATTTCTCTCATCGCATATAGCGGTGACCATCAAAGATATTGCTATCTAAAAACACTTAAAAGCGTAGCTATTTCAGTAAGGTAGCTGTAGTGTGTGTATACACTTTATGCTGTCAATCATCCCATTTAGCAAGCATCGACTGTAAATATCTCTCCATATGTTGCTAATGTATCAACATTTGAAGAAAAAATATTCATTGGTTTCTTCGGCTTGTCTACATATACAACACCAATTAGTGAGTTGTGTGTATTTGGCCACTTTGTGAATTGTTTTTAGTCTTCCCTTCATCACAAGCCACAATATGAAGGAAGCTCTAGGTTGAAGATGACTAGCCCATAAGTCTTTGGTCCATACCAAGGTGGGAAGTTGCTTGAAACCTAATGCCTTATAATAGGAGTTCGAAAAATAACCATCAGCCATATGTCCTCAAACATATTTGTCTTGTTCATTATTACAAAAAGATCCACAAATTTCATCAGCTATTGAGGTGAGGATTAATGATCTCCTTATCATATCTTTACTTTGTAAGGCTACAACAACTGTCACAACTAAGGGTCAAAGTCCTAAAGGACTCCGCACTAGTACAGTTAATCAAAGGGCCCATTGAAAACCAATTGTCACACCAGAAGTTGGTGGTTCCATTACTTGTAAGCGCAATGAAATCTATATTATGATGGTCCCTCCACTTTGGAATGGCTTTAAGTGTGGTGGAGGGAATATAGGTACAATCTACAGCCCACAAACTGTGATTCTTGAAGAAATAACTATGAATCCATATGCACCATAAGGATTGTTTGTCTTCCATTAATCGCTATAGCCTTTTGGTGAGTAAGATTGAATTCATAAGTTTGATGGAATAAATCCCCAAGCGACCTCAATCTTTAGGGGTACAGAGTTCTTTCCATTTCAACATGGACTTGGGACCTTGCTCTTTACCTCCTGTCCATAAGAAATTGTTGAATAATCTGTCAATAGATTTTAAAATGGCACTTGGGAAAGACAAATGGGCAACCCGGTAGATATTGAGAGAATTGAGAATTGAGAACTGAGTTAATAAGTTGAATCCTTCCAACTTAGGAAAGATGCTTAGAGCTTCATGATGGATTTTTGGCTTGTATTTTGTCAAGTAAACCTGCATAGTCTCTAGCTTTTAATATGTGTGGACAGAGGTGGGTTCCCAAACATTTCATTAGGAACTCCTACAACCGTACTTCCTTTAATGAAGTGATCAAGTGTTATAGGTGTGAGGAACTTTTGGACAAAAATATACTGCTTTTAGAACAATTTACTTGTAGTGCAGAAGCTCATTGAAAGATATTTAAGGCTTTTATAAAGATGGAGATAGAGGTGGCATCAGCTTTCGAAAGTAGGATCAAATCATTTGCAAAACAAAGATTGTTCAGTTTAAATCTACCACACCTGGAGTGGTACCTGAAATCCTTCTCTCATGCTACAGTATGCTCAATGAGTTTATGGAGTGTTTGCATCACCAAGGAAAAGAAGTATGGAGACAAGGGATCCCTCTGTCGAATTCCTTTGGTACTTGAAAAGAACCTGGTTAGGTTGCCCATTCATCAAGATACTATGAGAGGAAGTGGTCAAACATTGTTCAGTCCACCTTATAAAGATGCTAGGAAATTCCATGCTTGTAAAATATTTGATATGAAGCTCCAATCAACATTTCCTAAGATCAATTTTGATGCAACAATTAGGCTGGCCTTTCTTCTTGGAATAATTGGCAATGAGTTCCTGAAGGAGAATATTGTCCCCAATTATGCGACCAGGTATATAGGCACCTTGAGTGTGACTAATATGCTTATGAATGATGTTTTTCAGACTTTGAGCAATAATCTTATAGATAAGCTTATACATCGAATTGCAGAAGGCAATAGGTCTAAAATCTGTGAAGCTCTTAAGTTCTCCATTCTGTGGGACAATAGTTATTAAGGTTTTATTGATCACTTTAAGAATGGTGCCTGTAACAAAGAATTCCAAGATAACATCAAAAACCATAGTGCCAGTGAGGGACCATGTATCTTTAAAGAATTTGACATTGAAGCTATCAAGGCCAGGGGCTTCGTGCGAGTGAAGAGTATTAAGAGTGTCCTTAATTTCTTATATAGTTATAGGTTGGGACTTTGTATTATTAATCGAATCAGGTCGAATACCAAGAGAACTAAAAACTAATTTCTTAGTTTCAATTGGCAAAACAAAGTGGAGGTTTATGATTAATTAATTAATGAACTAAAATTAACAAAGAATCAAAATAAATTAACTAAAGATAAAGAGTGAAAACTTCAATCTTAATTAACTCCAATTAAAGGGAAATATCTCATTCAATTCAATTGTAACATTTATTATTGATCTAAAAGAGTAATTTTTACAATTCAAGTAGATAGTCTGAAACCTATTAGGATAGCTATAATAAGTCTTAAAATTTTCTAAATTAAATAGTTCAAACCTTGTATTCAAACCAAAACTTACCATAAATTGGTTGGGTATAATAGTATTCCATATCAATTAATTGATAGCAATAAGCTTAATGAAAAAGAACCCTAAATTAAATAATTGAGATAGTTACAAATATTTTACTTAGTTTTCTTATTTCTCATAAGTTAAATATGTAAATTCACAAATAACCTATTTATTACTTATACCAATCATTCATGAAAATTATGAATCATTAAGTTCATAGATAACTACTGAATAATCAATATTAAATCAATTTGTTAGATCACTCAATATTGATTATTCATGAAGTATAGAACACAAAACAAGAAATACTTGAATTAAAATTCAAATCTAGGATTAAAAAAATCTCACAAGGTTATAACTAGTTTTTTGAATCCCCTTGAATCAAAATATTTGAATTTAGCCCTTTAGTTCCAACACCAAAAATAGAAGAAAAGATGAAAGATTAAGAGAAAAAAAAAAGGAGAAAGTAATATGGAGAAGTGAATGTTACATTTTTCCCTCCTTTCCTACTAAAAAACTAACTTCATTCTATCTTGCAGAAATTTCATTATAAAAAATTGAAATCCTTACATAATAGGAATGGGAATAAGTCTCCTAATTGAATTGAAACTTTTGGGATTAATATGACATTAGACATGATCTCTTCTTATCCACTACAACAATTTGTTTAAGTTTAAACCAAAATTCATGATTTCAATAAATAATGCTTCAAGTTGATCAAATTTTCACTTGTCATTTCTTAAAATAAAATAAATATTAATTTCACCATTTAAGCACCAAAATCAATACAAAATAAAAGAGATAAGTGCAATTAACATAACTAAATCATATCTTATCAAATCTCCAACACCAGACTAATGCTTGTCCTCAAGTATACATCAATTCAATTCATTAATCATCCATATAATAGCCTCTCATCTTCTTTCATGTTATCCAAAAATATCCCAAAAGCTAACACATATTAAAGGTTTAAGATAAATTAACAATTGAGAGAACAAACATTCTGACACATTTTTATAATGAAAACATAGAATCTTATCAATTCCATCAAAATAAAATTAAACAAGACTTAACATCCTTTTATGGATTTCACTTTATACATTTAAAGTGTTTAGGGTTCATTAAGCCCTCAAATCAATGAATAGTGAGTTACTTTCATAAACTTGCTCATAAATCATATCTCTATAACTAACAAAAATGAATTCAATATATAAATCAAAGGGACTTGATAAGGGTTATAATGTGACTTACGCAAAGGTATGCCCAATAGATGTTTTTAAGTTAAAACAAATTGAAGGGGATCATACAAACTTATCCACACAAGTTTTAACTCGATTTAGTCCAAAACTCACTTTCTTCAAATAACTTCCTTTCAATCATTTTTTCCTTTTTTCTTTTTATAACTCTCCCCCATTTATAAAAAATGAAAAATCAAAACAATGCAACTTCAATCAAATAATTTAATTTTCATGAAACTAATCAAAATTCTATACAAATAAGCTTTATATAAATCCTTCAATTTAGGGGCTTAAAATTATTAAGGACATCATAAAAAGGAAATGGCTTGTAACAAATTTAGTATTCAAGAAAAGAAAGTTTAAGGCTCAAGTTGGTTCTCTATGTGTAAAAATTGCGATAGATTTTTCTAGATCAAAACTGTTTATTCCAAATGCCCCTATCATTCTCATGTATAGATTCACCAATAATATGGCCCTAAAATGTATTCAAAAGCAAGTTCTAGCATAAACAAGTCATCTTTGATATCACTTACCATAAAGAAAAGTATATGAGCACAAATGTGATGAATTGCTCCTAAACTCAAAAGCTCACATAGGTATCAAAATGTATCAAATCTTGCACATTTTCATTCAAAAAAATCAATGAGATACTTTAATTAATTTAATGAAAAACACTAATCATGTTTGTCTCTCTTATGAATTAAAAATAAAAAAGTATCCTAATGTAGGGACTATTTCTAAATAACAATAAAAAAATTTAAAACCATACGAGAAATAATCAACATATTAATCATAATATTTACAAGTTCAAGCATAAATCATAGATTTCTACAAAGAAAGAAAAAGTTTCATATGACCATAACTTCCCGCACACCTAAATTATACATTGTCCTTAATGTATACACAAGTTACTCACATTCCATAAAATTAATCAACATAAAATAAATCATAAAGTAGAATACTCCCTTAAGTACTTATGAGCATTTGAGACTGAATGCTCTATGGTGTAGGTGGACATAGGGGTGGTATGTGACATATAATGAAATTGTAGTTTCTGTTTCTTAATCAGTCTCATCCTTTAGTTATCTGAACACGCTTATAAATAGTACTAGTGGTTGATATAATCTCATATTGGATTTTATTAACTAGATTATCGTGGATTTAGCTCTTACCATTGTCCTATTAGTGCCTTTTATTCGTCCCATAACTACAACAATTATAAACAAGAAAAACTAATCCTAGACACAACCAAAGGGACCAATTAAGAATTAAAAATTAAAATGGAAGCAATTAATATGATATAAGAAAATAATTAATAAAAATGAAAATAATAAAATTGATACAAGAAAATATGCTTACTATTGTTAAAGTCAACCAGTGGCTAAAACAATGGACCATAAAGACATGCACATGTGCTTGGTAAAGGTGCAATTCAATGCTAAAATGTGATTGCTAGAGTTGTTTCTGTATGTTATGCATATAGGTGGTGCATTAGTCCCGCTTTGGTTGTATGTTGTATGTTTATCTTGTATGATGAAGTGGGATGCTAGAGCTACTGCACGAGTGGATGTCGTCTGGTGGACATTGCTTGTAGACTGCTTGTTGAGTCATTGTTGGTTGGCTAGAACATTGGGTATTAAAAGTAGAAGAATCTAGAGAATATTGAAAGAAGAATCGAGAGATGTAAAGGGCATAATGCTTTTTCTCTTAACAAAAAAAAATTGTGTACCACACGTGTTTATATACAAGCTAAAAAATAAAAATAAGCAAACAATAATCTATAAATACATAAACATAATTTTAACTAATTAAATAAACCCTTATAAGCAGCACATGACTGGAACTTCTGATGCTAAGAAACAGAGGCAGGAACACCCCCCACAAGTTAGAGGGTGGAGAATCCGAAACCCCCAACTTATGAAGAATACTATAATGCAAAGGTCCAATCAACCCTTTAGTCAGAATATCAACAAGGTCATGACTGGAAGAAATGTGAACCAAATGAATCAATCCTTTAGTGATCTTCTCCAGAATGAAATAACAATCAAGCTCAACATGTTATTGTTCTTTCATGATGTACCAGATTTTTGGCTAATTAAAGAGCTAATTGACTATCTGTATGAATAATGATGGGAAAAGTAATTGAAACTGAAAATTCTTGAATTAATCGACTCAACCATACCAATTCTATAGTTGTCTTGCTCAAAGCTCTATATTCAGCTTCAGCTGAAGAGAGAGAAACAATTGATTACTTCTTTGATTTCCAGGAAACCAAACATCCACCTAAAAAAACCAAATAACTAGTAACTAATCTTTTGGAATCAATATAAGAACCCCAGTCAAAATTAGAATAAGCAGTAAGAGTAAAATGAGAAACTTTATTAATAAAAATCCCAACATCCAAACTTCCATTGATATATCTCAACAAATGCACCGCAACTTTGAAATGAGGAAGGGTCTTTTGAAATGAGGAAGGGTCTTTAAGATACTGACTCACTTGCTAGATAGCAAAAGCTATATTGGGTCTTGTATTAGTTAAGTAGTTTAACTTCCCAACCAAATGTCTATATCTCTCAAAAACTGAATAAATGTCTCCAACAGCTGCTCCTAACTTCTAAGAAGTATCAATAGGACTAATGCAAGGTTTAGCCAAAATACAACTAGCTTCGTCAAAAAGTTTTTGAATATATTTCTTTTGATGAATGAAAACTCCATGCTCTAAATACAAAACCTCCATTCCCACAAAAAATTAAGAAATCCTAGATCTTTGATCTTAAAAGTTTCATCAAGAAGTCGTTTAATAGAAATGAAACCTAAATGAAAATAGAAAATCACTTAACCTTTGATTCCATTACCGAGATGCTTATTTAAGGCCATAAAAATACCTCTTTAATCTGCAAACTTCTTCTGGATTAGAGAAAACAAGTCATGTGGTGGTGACATTTACACTTCATCATCTAACCAACCCTGAAGAAATGCATTATTCACATCTAATTAAAAAAGTAACCAATTATTCTTAATAGCCACAATAACCAAACACCATACTGTTGTCATTCTCACCATTGGAGAAAAAGTTTCTGTATAATCAAGTCCTTCTTTTTGTGTAAAACCTTTTGTAACTAATCTAGCTTTAAATCTTTCTACAGTCCCATCTGTCTTATATTTAATTTTGGACCCCCATTTAGACCTATTGACCTTTTACTTGTTGGCAAAGGCACTAACTCCCAAGTATTATTAGCAATAAGAGCACCAAACTCTTGTTACATAGTAAACTGCCATTTAGGAATAACAACTTCTTCATAATCCATTAGTTCAAATAAATGTTGATTTGAAGTATGAGCAATGACATTGAAAATAGAATGATGTGAGGCATTATTATTAAAAGAAGGATGAATAGGTATAAAACTAGAAATGGCTATAGATGAATAAGCAAACATAGATGTAGGTAAGTTTTCAGGGGCTTTAATATGACAAACATAATCTTTTAAGTATTAAGGTTATCTCCTAGTTCTCTGTGGCCTAACTTCACGATGTGGGAGAGAAGAAGAATGTGATAATTGAAGACCAGAATTTTAGTTCATTCAGAAGAAGAAGAAGAATTGAGTTGAGTAGTATCATGAGGAGCATAATTATCAAAGTGTTCCAATATAGGAAGTGGAAGAAAAGGAGCACCAACAAAATGATTCCAGGAGGATAAATAAAATGGAAATATTTGTTCATGGAAAACAACATCTCTTAAAACAAAAATTCTCTTAGTTGATAACTCAAAAACTTTACAAGCCTTTTGACCCATATTGTTGGGACCCGATCCGAAAACCGGATCCCAACCCAAGAAATGGAAAACGAATACGAATACGAACCAATATGAATCAAATCAAAGCAAGGAAACGAAACATAAGGCGAAATCAAATCAGATACGAAGCAAACTTTGGATCAAATCGAATTGAAACCAATTTATTCGACATCCGTGAACAAATATTTTAGGAAAAGCTTCGCGTTGGAAACCTTAAGACTATCAGTCTAAACTAATCCAAATCTGTGTACTTTTTTTTCTTTCTTTCATTTCCATTCCATCTTTTACAAAGTGACTTCAATATCTAATTGAAATCATTCGCACTCAAACTCAATTTATTTGCTTCTTCATATACAATCAT
>JANITW010000010.1:4285973-4308805 GCA_027564335.1 Erythroxylum williamsii | reverse complement strand
TTAATTATATTTATTAATAATTAATAAATTAATATTTTGATTTAATTACAAAATAAATTAAATTATAAAATAAAATAAAAACAATAATTTTGTTAATTAAGTATAATATTAAATTAAGTTATTCTAATTTGTATTAATAATTAATATATTAAATAATATATATTTAGTTAATAATAAATTAAATTATGAAAAAACATAAACAGAAAGTAAAAATAACTTTTTATGATTTTTATAAAATTTGAAAACGGAAAAAAAACAAAAATTTAAACAAATAAGAATTTTTACTAAATTTTAAATAAAAAGAACAGGCCTTAATATTTAACATTTAACAGCAGACTTAACCTATGAATAAGAAAAAGAATGCACATCCCAAGATTCCCAACAACATATGATTCCAAAGAATATAATAATAATAAAACAAGTAAAGCCATTATTTACCATGAGTTAAAACCTCAATCCTCGTACCAAGACAGCAGGTTGACCAATGGAATGATATCACGTGGATAGAAGAGGCATTGTGGGGGAAAACATTTTGAGAAATTTCAAAGTTTTCCCACCCAAAACAAAACAAGTAAAAAAGAACAAAATCCAAAATAGACTGACATTCAAAGCCAACAGTAAATATCCTACAAAGTACAAACACATCCCACTCGCTTCTTTTCTAATACTCTCCAACGCTCGCTCGCTCTCTCCTCCTTGACGCTTTCAGGTCTATCTCTCTCTTTCCTTTTAAATTTGTCAGGTAGATCTGCTAAAGCCTTTTCTAGATCTGGGTTTTTCGTTACTTTTTATAATTTGGGTGTTTTGATTGGCATTTTTTTTTCTTTTGTGTGGTTTTCGCGTAATTGTATAATCATGGTGGGTTTTGGTGAAAAGATAACAGAGTAAGTGATACATGGCCGGAAAAGGAGGAAAGGGTCTTTTGGCAGCCAAAACCACCGCAGCTAATAAGGATAAAGACAAGGACAAGGACAAGAAGAGGCCTGTCTCTCGCTCTTCTCGTGCCGGTATTCAGGTCAACCCCTTGTTGTCTCTTCGCTCTTTTTTTTTTTTGAACAGCCATTGTGAAAATTTTGAGCTTGGGGAATTGTCGCATCTATATTATTGGAATGCTTCTTTTTTTAAAAAAAAAAATTTTGCTTAGAATCTGTGCAAGTTGCATGCTTGTTCATCGGGGAAATGGACAACTATAAGGATGAAAAAGTCTCGTGGAAGCTTAGAAAACAGAATTTGAACACATGATGCTCAAAAATTGAAGAGTTCCATTAGTCGTAATAGAGTCGTACGTCCACAGCATTCGGCTATTGAACAGTAGTCTATGTTTAGGCATGTCTGGGTCCTTTCATTTTTGTATAAACTGTGGTGAATTGTTAATGATTCAGTTTCCTGTTGGTCGTATTCATCGTCACTTGAAGCAAAGGATAAACGCCAACGGGCGAGTTGGGGCGACTGCTGCCGTGTACTTGGCTTCAATTCTGGAGTATCTAACTGCTGAAGTTCTCGAGCTTGCTGGCAATGCAAGCAAGGATCTGAAAGTGAAGAGAATCACACCCAGGCATCTGCAGTTGGCCATTAGAGGTGACGAAGAGCTTGACACGCTGATCAAGGGCACTATTGCTGGTGGTGGTGTCATCCCTCACATTCACAAGTCCCTTATCAACAAAACCACCAAGGACTGATTTGTTATAATCTCAACCGTTATGTGACTTGTGTATGATTGTATTTTAGTTAGGATAATGTAGGAACTGTGTTGATCACATGTTTGTTAACCTATACTGTTGGAATTCTAGGTTAATTCTCTAGGACAGGTATCTGTGTTTACATTTAGAATGCATTTCGTTTGTATTGCTGTGTCCTTTGACTGATCCTGAAATTATAGTTTCTTGCTCTTACTCTATGGTACTGATAATTCTCATTTGATAACCTAGTTTTTCTTTTATGCTTTAGTATTTGATTCATTTTTAAGCTATCATAATCTTTACAAAAGAGTTCAAATCAGGACATAATCTGATCAAAGAGCGGTCAATGAGTAAAAAAACATTGCTAGATTTGTTGACAATTGGTAAGTCAAAAAGTCCTTTTAAGTCAAAAAAATATGATTGCTACAATATAAACCTTCTATGACATTTTTTATGTAAATCAAAATGGAATTATAATTTAATGCCTTAATTATACATGGGATTTTATATATTATGATTGTTAATATTTTGAAAATTAAATTGTGAATTGTGTAATGTTATTAATATTGTATTTGCATTGATATTTTATTTAGGTATGGTATGATATTATATTGGTATTGGTATTGGATAATAATGAACATCGTTTTAAGTAATTTTTTAAAATTATAAAATATTTTTAAAATTTTTAAAATTATAAAATAATTCTTTAATATATTGTATTATATAATTTATAATTTTACATTAATCTTGTTCAATGTTATGAATATTGTACTGGGGTTGGTGTCAAATTGGGTTCTGATATAATATTATATTGGTACAAGTTAATATCAGGTACTGATTCGAACAATTTTTAAAATTTATGACATACTCCCTTAATTTTTTAAAATTTGCAAAGTAGTCTATTAATATATTGTACTGTATATTTTTATAATTTTACATAAATCCTATTTTCAAAAATTAAAATAATAAAAAATTAAAATAACAAAAATTTATATATTTTATTAACAATAATTTTTAGATATTTCACATATTAATAATAATCACAATTAATATGAAAAAAGACAATCATCATACAAATATAAAATTAAAAATATAAGTATTTAAAATATTACAATTTTATCATATAATAAATAATAATTACATCAAAATATTAAATAGAAAGAATAATAAATATCTTTAACTCTCTAACTATTACAAATTATAACAAGAATTCGTGATTAGAAAACAACAAAATAAAAGTGAAATTTTAAACAAAAAATATTTACAATTACATTTCATATATATAATTTAACTTATACATCAAATATAAGTAAAATTTACAAAAAGAGGAGAAATCAAAACTTAAGACTCTATTCAATCGTATACGGGAAGATACTTGTTATAATTATATTGACCTCAACTATTATTTAGTACGAAATCCTCATCATTATCATTCAAATTCAATGAACCAAATAATTGTAATAAGTTATTAACTTGAACTCGGTTTAATTTGTTTAATGCAATTTTAAGAAATAAGTTAAATCATCATATAAGCGACATTTAATTAGTTGATGTGTTATATTCACATTATATGTATTTAATTACTAATTTTTAACCAAATTAATATTTTTTAAAATTAAAAATAAAAATAAATTTCATAAACTTTTAAAATTAAAAATATTCTAATGTTAATTTCTTTTAACCTTAATTGAAGTATGAAATTTTTTAGTCTCGAAATTATTAATACTTGCTCAGAACTAATCACTATATTAGGTTGTACATAAACTTCAATAGTTTAACCACTCTCTTTAGCCCTCAAATCTTCTGTCCCCCTTGCCGTATCCTTACCCTGTCTCATTGAATGTTAACCATCTATTTATGTAGGTCCTACATAAATAGATGACTTACTGTGATTCAATGGGACAGAATAGGGACAGAAAAAGGGGGACAGAAGATCACGTCCCTTTTTATACTCATTGTCATAGATGACGTTGGCTCGAATTTGAATTGTTACACAATGTCCCACATCGGAATAGTTCTTTTTATATTATTTTTATTAGTAATAGAAGTTCATTGCACCAACTTTTGGTTTTAAATTGTCATGTGTTTATTTGAATTTTCTTATTTGCTTTCAAGGTCAAGCATCCCTAATGTCTTATTTATTTATTTATGTTCTTGAATGATTTTGGAGTATAGTAAGCGGAAGGCAGATATATTACATTTGATCAATTGGAGATCAACTACTAAACCAGTTTTTGATGTTATAGTCCTCATATACAGGACGTTGCCCTTTGTTCTAATTCCAGGGATGAAGTGATTGCATCTTATTGTGAATTGCAAGATATATCTATAGTATTATCTGGTGGTTAATGAGATTATAGTATGTAATCATGCTTCTTCTTTTTATTCTTTCCACCATTTCTATTTGTGATTTAGCTTGAAAAGCACCTTCCGTATATGCAACTTCAGTCATGAGCCTTCTTTATTCTTGTAATAAGAAATTTGTACACAATTCTATAATTAATAACTTTGTACCAGGAGACTGAAAAATAAGAAAATAGCTAACAACTTATTAACAATCTGTTAAGAAAATGAACTATATCTTCTTACTTTTTTATTGAAACTAACTCAACAGCTAGCCCATAACAACAGATACATATCCATATCAGCGGCTCGAAAATCACTTGTTCAATAAAAGAGTACATAGAATGGCTTCGTACATTCACCAGTCTAGTGTACGAGTACCGAACCTGTATTAAGCACAATAAACTAGTGATCAAGACAAATTGTGCTTATCTTTGAACAAGGAGGTTTTAGCACCAGTTCTGTATAGATTTAAGTTCGACTGGGGAACCAAAAAAAAAAGGGTTTCTTGTGAGAACCATTTTTCTGATGTGGGAATGTGCACAAGAGAGAAGTGTATCACCTTTGCCGGGCACCTGGATTTGTATCCTACATCATACAATTAAGAATTAGATTGTGGAAAATTTTATGCACTAAAATTTCACAGTTAAATAAAAATTAGCTTTTAAGATAAAGTCTCTCTTATACCTTTCTCTAATTTAATAATGCAAATTTATTGAAAAGGGAATGAAACAACTAAAGTATTAATGATTCTTAGAAGATTTCAACAATCTTGTAAACAAAAACTGAGTTGACTCTTGACAAAACATGAACTTAATTGCTACACCAACACCTGTGCCAAAGTTAATATCAAGATTCAATTCAACTAGATCTTAGAAAAATCCGAACCATTGACAGATATTTTTTATTTTATTTTATAAATTGTAGAAAATTTTCATTAGCTTGTGGCGGCAGCATATCTTTGCAACTAAGAAAGTGACTGCAATGGAAAGGTTATTACTATCGAAATTTGAAGCTTTTAGGAGCATCAAGTATTCAGTTGCAGAACGCCACCTTCAACTAACTCATACTTTGTTCCAAATTTGCTATATAATTTCACATAATTTTGACGCGTTCTATGCACTTCTCTACTGTTGCACACTTATCTCCATTGTTATTTCATTTACGTATTCATTGTTCCATCTCTCTATAGTTTGGTCCAAAGGAAGAGGATGTCTCAAAGCTTGTGAATCCATTGATTCTCTTTCTGTGCTTTATTATGGGTACACCCTTAAATTTCGGAGCACTTCTCAGCGACCTTCATGATGCGTCTTAGGAGGAAGGTTAGTTGGATTACACGTATGAGAGAGGTATACGAAAACATTAAGACAAAAATGGACGAGTGAGATTGGACTTGGTACGAATTTTGGTAGAATCTCGGACCTTGTGGAGATTGACTCGACCCAGGCTAAAGACTTGATGGACTAAAGACTTGGCCCATACTTAGATGAATGGACCACAACTAGCAAACTTGTTGTGGGAAGCATTGGATCAGGCTAGTATGCTATATGGGCTTCGACAAGATCACACTGCATCATCAGCGTATAGAGATCGTGGGGAGATCTTGGATGATATGGTGACAACTAGGAGTTAGAGTTGCAGTAGGACTCAATATCTGAAGATAATGGAGATCTTTGAGGATAAGGATGTTAGTTTCCTATTTGAATGAAAACTCTATCTTTTTGTTATCTTGTAGATTCTATCTTATCAGTTAGAATCCTATTTGGATAGAGGGTGTCATCCAATTGGTCCATGTGATGTAATCTGATAGAGATAGACATAATCTTAGTATGATCTTAGGCAAATCATTTTAAGCGGGATTCTGAACGTAACTTAGCTTCCAAGTTAGAGTGCCTATATATAGCTCATTTGAGCTTTCCTCTCCCCATTCAGTCAGAGAGAGTATTCCTCGTATTCTTTTGTGGGAAAGTAATATAAATATTGGTTTTACCATATCTCTCTTGTTTCCTTGTTGCCTTTATTTTCTTATTGCTTCCATAGCATTGTTTCTTCAAGTGTGTGAGGTAAACACTGCGAGGGTCGTTGAAGGCTGAAGTCTTGCTTAAGCGGACCTAAGTGAGACTATTGTGCAAAAGGTGTTGGCGATCAACTTTAGCGAAAGTTCGAGTCCCAAGGTGACCCTTGTATTAACTGGTATCATAGCCAAATTTCGGGATGGCAGTAGGCAACTTAACAGAACGAATGACTAGTGTGGAGCACTCACTGAGCTAATTCCTTAAGGGGAGGAAAAGGTCACATCTCTCAATACTTGATTCGAGATATTGAAGGTGCGAATCCAACAGTTGTAATGACAGATGGCAGATTTGTTGAAAGCATAAGAGGAGGCCCAGTTCGAGATCAATGTGCTGAGGCATGCCGTTGCAATGCTAGACATTGATCGGGTTGAAAGCTCCACACCACAACTTTCATTAGTGAAGGCATGTGAAACCAAGGTGTTCAAAAACTTGTGAGACGCTAAGGTGTTAGAGAATTTCTTGTGGGATATGGAGTAGAACTTTGTGGTTATTAGGGTATCCAATACTGAGAAGGTTAATATGAAATCTATGTACTTAGATGGGGATGCCAAGCTCTGGTAGAGGACAGGGACCTCTGCGGACGAGGACCTCTGCGGAGATTAGTGTGAGTAGAACTTTGGTAGAAAAGTGGGTGCAGAAGAAGAAGGAGCTCAAGGATTAGTTCCTTCCCATGAATACTTCTTGGCTCACGAGAGATGCCTTAAAGAAGCTAAAGTAGGATGGATTAGTAAGATACTATGTCAAATCATTTAGTTCTCTAATGTTGGATATTAATAATATGTCAAACGAGGACAAGTTCTTCAATTTTCAATCCGGGTTACAATCATGGGCTTAAATGGAGTTACGGAGGCAAAACGTGAAGGACTTGGTTGGTGCAATCACAGTCGATGATGCCTTAATGGATTTTCGAATAGCGAAAGAATCTAAGGTGAGCTCTTCAAATTCTTCCAAGGGAAAAGGCGATACCCAACAAGAGAAGACCGATGGGAAGAAGAAGAAAGACTCCAAGAAGGGTGATTTCAAGGGCAAGGACAAGCAGAATGGTGGCCCTAAAAATGAGGAGACGTCCCTAAAGAAGGGCAAGGTTATTTGTTACTTGTTACTTGTGCGGTGGTCCACACTTTGCTAGAGAGTGCTCGAAAAAGGAGGAGTTGAATGCCTTAATTGCTGAAGAAGACAGTGAATGTTCGTAAGATGCGGCACTAAATCTGATCACCTTGCTTAATGTGATTAATAGCGAGTCAGTTCCCTTTGATAAATTAATGTACATGGGTGTATATGTTGGACCCCCAAACTTTTCTTAGAAGTTAGAACTATTATATGTGAAATATTGGAAGTTGAAAGCTAGAAAAATGTAGTTAAAACATGATCACTGAGTATGCTTCGGTGTTTTAGCCATAACCTTTTTTCTAGTTATTTGAATAAGGTGATTATTGATTTGGATTAAACTAAAGAAATAGGGCTACATCTTATTTGATGAAATCAAGTTCTAATTTACTCTCTAAGAATTTTAATTTTTGTATGAAATTTGAGCACAAAATATTGTTTCAGTATAAGAATAATTCGGAAATGTTTGGGCATAACTTTCAGATTACCAAACCAAATTGAATAATTTTGGTGTTATTGAAAAATTAAGACAATGAGGAACATTTTTTTAGAAGAAAGTATTATCAAATTTCTTCAATTTTCCTATGATCATTAGTCAAGGAGTTAGAAGTATAAGATGTTAGTTATAAAGACAAAAGGAGGGTAAATATAGAAAGACTACTTAAATGAGGGGCAAAATGGGAAATACAACTAAAATGTTGTCTTGAAATAAGAAGAGGAAGAGAGAAGGTGTCGTGAAAAACAAAAGAGAAGAGAGAAAAAACATAGAGAAAGAAGAGATGAAGGAGAAAGTCGTGGAAGAAGATAGAAAAGGAAGAAAGAAGAGGAAATCAAGCTTGTTAAGGTAAGTTCATCTTTCTCTTCTTGCTTTATTAAAGAAATGAGTCGTATTGAGGATGAAGGGATTAGAGAGAGAATGGGTGTTGTGTTGGAAGAAGATGATTTGAGAGACCCATTTGATTTTTAGGATTTTTAAACTTAATTTTTGACTTTTCTAACCTATATAGACCATAGGTAAGTTAATGCTAAGCCCAATTTATCATTTTTGTGATTTTGAAGTTTTAGGGATTTTATTGAATTAGAATTGAATGGGAGATTGGTTTGTTTTAGGAAATCAAGAGAATCTTATTTAAAAGCAAGGGGAGATACATCTTTTAGTAAGTCTATATGCAAGGAAATTAAGGTAGGTTTCATGTGTATAATTGAATAATGAGCCATTAAAGTTTTTCCCAAATCAAAAGAATAAAATGATTTCAAGTACTTCATAAATTTGCATATACTGTTTTTAAATGATTTAAATAATTTGCTTATATGTGTGTATATGTTTCATGGATTGGATTTAAATTGTTGTGAATGTGAAAAAATGCATTATGATATATGATCATGTTATGTCATTGAATTGTGTCATGGCATTTTGATTTGAATGGAAAGAAGAAAATGCATGAGAATATGAAATTGTGAATGATTGAATTAAGCATAAGCTTTGATTGTGTATAGGTAAGAGAAGAACCGTTTCGTAGTCACATGTACATCAACATAAGGCCTTCTCTCGGCTGCCCGTTTATGGCCCACAAGATCTGAAAAGTAGACTCGTTTCATTCACGGAGTAAACTTCAGTTTTTCTGTTTTGTTCCACGGAACCCTAGAGCCATTTGTGGTGTATTGCATCTGTGAATTGTCAAGTTGATGCATACATGATTTGTATTATTGGAAATTGTTTGAGAACTATGTTTTTCTTGAATTCAATAAGAATTTTCTATGAAAAATAAATAATTTCAATGATTTTGCTTGTTATCGATTATAAACTGTTACCCACGAGCTTTCAAGCTCACTCTTTTTCTGTCCCATCTTCAAGTAAAAAGAATCGGATCGAGAAATCAAGAGTCAAGGCATCATTTCGATTATGCATATTTTGTATTTGAAGTTAGATTTTGTAAAAGCAAGACTTTAGATGCATTTCGAGAACTATTGGGTTTTGCATCTTTTTTATTTTAGATTTTGATATTGATGATGTATTGTAGCATGAGATGTCATTAAAGCTTTGTAAACACTTATCTTATGATGTTAATGAAATATGAATTGTGTATGGATGATATAAGTTGAGTTCGATTTAGATATATTTGAAGAAGTTTTCCACTTGAGTGGATGAACTTTGAACTTGAATTGTTGTTATATATATATATACATAAGTGAGATGTTATGGAAAAGAAATATAGGAATCATGAATGATGAGATGTAGTCGAATATAAAGAGTCAAATGAATTGCAGTTGAGAGTCTGACGAATTCCAATTGGTAGTTGAAATCATTATGAATGATATTGCAATAGAGGAAGTGAAGTTGGGATAATTCTCAAGTTTTTAATGAGGGGAAAGTGTATGTTCTGACTTCCGGAGAAAATCTGTATTAATCTAGGATGAATTAGACAAAGTTATCTTCATAAAAGTTGTAACTTATCCTCTTAGCTTTCGAATGGTATAAAGTATGAAATTTTTGGATATCAGAGTTGAGAGTTATGATCATTACAAGTTAGGATGACGTAGAGAATATGTATACCAAACAACTAGAGTTTATGAAGTGATATCGCTCTAGGATTGTTCTATTTGAGAAGATTATAAGTAAAAGTGATGCTAGGATGGATGTAGGGTCCATTAGAAAAGTTTTGGAGAAGGAAAATTTTAACAAGACCCGTGGGTTACACGGCCTGCCCGTATAAATTTACATAGTTTGTGTGTTTCTAACGCAGAAGCACAATCAAACCCGAAGGTTACACGGTCTGCCTGTGTGAAATCACACAGTCTGTGTGTTCCTAATGTAGAAGCACAATCAGACCCGAAAGAAATACGGGCTGCCCCGTGTGATTTCACACAGTCCATGCTTTCTACAAATGACATAATTTCACCTTAGAGTCTTCACAAAAGTTGTAGATCTAGGAGTCCTCTTTCAAATCGTCTAAGAATGAACTCAATCCGACATCTTTAGTAGAAGTTAGGCCCATTGTCCCAAGATAGGTTCAACATGATTGAGGACATGAACATGGATGATTCTTTTGGCCATCACTTCTTCATCCGACCTTCAAATGGAGTGATTCTTGAAGCGATAGATTCCTAACACATTTTTCTACCTTCCCATAAAAATTTTATAGCTTTTGGTGATGATTCAAAGAAGATTGAAGGAAGGAAAATGATGGATTGGTTGGATGGGCATAATTAGGTTATGAGCATACATTGGATTTTTAAGTATATCTTGAGCTATAGAGCTTCCTATGATATGGTTCTTATTTCAAAATAAACTAGAGACATATAGCTACAATTTTCTTAAAGAAGTTAAATTGTGATGTTGGTGATTCCGCTGTGTGGGCTCGCACTATGTGTTTTGAGATGCTATGACAATGAGGATGAAACGATGATGGCTAAAGAGATTCTATGGAAATAACCCTATAGGTTAATACGCTCACATTTATGAATGGTTTTTGGATGTTAGGTTCCGAAAACGGGATCTAATATGTATGATATCCAATAGTATAGGTTAAGGAGAAAGACGTATGGCACGACCCACAGTTTTCTAGCAGAAAAGATGGTTTGGAAGTTGGGCATAAGGGTGTCCAAGGCCCCAACGAAGATTAAAACCCCTGCAGGGAAGTCACAAACAGTTGTGGTAATTGCTTACAACGTTCCAGTCAGCATTGGAAGTTGACGTGAGAAGATGAATTTCATTATCTTACCATTGGAGCATTTCAAAATGGTATTGGGGGTCGATTTTCTCAAATCAGCAAGGGTGGTGTTGTATCCAAGTTTGAGAGGTATAATGTTAATAAACAATCAAAATTCCTTCTATGTGAATTGTTTTAGGTTCAATGGTGGAACAACAAATGCTACAACTTCGATAGGACATGTTTTGGCTATGAGCATCGAGAAATGGTTGAAGAAAGGCATGGAGACCTATCTCGCTACCATGTAGGAAATCAGTGAAGACCACGTGGTGGAAGCCCCTGATGTGGTTGCAAGTTTGTTGAGGGAGTTTCGGGAGATGATGTCAAAAGAGCCGCCAAAAACTCTTCCCCTTTGTCGTGAGGTAGATCACAAGATCGAGTTAGTTCCTAGAGCGATCCCACCTGCACCTGCCCCATATAGGATTTCCCCGATGAATTGGAGAAACTTCATAAACAAATTAGTGAGTTATTAAAAGCAGGGTTCATCCAACCATCCAAAACCCCATACGGCACCCCGGTATTTTTTCAGAAGAAGCAAGACGATACACTTCGAATGTGTGTGGACTATCAAGCATTGAACAAGGTAACGATCAAAAAAAGTATCTGGTACCTTTGATTCAGGTTTGATGGGCAAGTTGTCAAGGGCTGAGGTGTTCACTAAGTTAGATCTTCAAAGTGGGTATTGGCAAGTGTAGATAGTTAAGGGTGATGAGTAAAAGACAACATGCATAACTCGGTATGAATTCTATGAATTTTTAGTTATGCCATTTGGATTAACTGACGCCCCTGTTACATTTTGCAACCTTATGAATGATGTGTTGTACAACTTATTGGATGAGTTTGTTATGGTCTACTTAGACGACATCGTGGTGTATAACACTAATATGGCAAAACACGTAGAACACTTGAGGTGGATATTTGAAAGACTAAAGTAGCACAAGCTCTACGTGAAGATGGAGAAGTGCAAGTTTGCCCAGTTTGAGATCAAATTCTTGGGTCACATGGTGAGCAATGGTTAGGTCAAGATGGATACGGGAAAGGTGAAAGCGATAATTGAGTGGCAAGCTCCCACGAAAGTAAAAGAATTGCGAAGTTTTCTCGACCTGGTGAACTACTATAAGCGATTCATTATGGGATACTCTAAGAAAGCGACGTCATTGATGAACTTGCTGAAAAAGAAGCAAGAGTGGTGTTGGTCAAGTGCATATGAGGAGGCATTCGAGAAACTTAAAGTCATTATCTCAACTAAACTTGTGTTGAATTTGCCCACGTTCAATCTTCCAATTGAGGTACAGATTGATGCTTCGAACAAAGTCATAGGCGGAGTCCTTGTACAGGAGAGTCATCTGGTAGCATTTGAGAGTCGAAAGCTCAATGGTACGGAGTAGTGTTACTCGATGCACGAGAAGGAGATGCTCGTAGTGTTGCATTGCCTTGAGATATGGCAAATATATTTACTGAGAACTAGGTTTGTTGTCCGAACAGATACTGTTGCTAACACGTTTTTCAGGATCCAAAAGAAGTTGTCCGCAAAACAAGCCCAGCGGCAGGAGTTTCTTACTGAGTATCACTTTGTATAAGAGCATAAATCAGAGAGGCACAACAACATGGTAGATGCCTTGAGTAGGAAGGAGGTATTTGCAGCCCTTTATTCGTTCACAAAGGTGGAGTCTAACCTGTTGGAGCAAATTAAGGTGGCAACTCCATTAGACAACATGTACTGTAAGTTGATTTCTCAAGTCAAAGAAAGTGATGTATGTAGGTTTTGGCTTGACAATAATAGGCTTTTAATGACTAAGATTAATCAAGTATATGTGTCGAGCTTTGGTGGATTGCAGAAACAATTGTTGAAGAAGACGCATAACTAGCAGTGGGCTGGTCACCCAGGAGTCCAATGGATGCTAGCGCTCCTATCTCGTTCTTATTTTTGGCTGAAGATGGAGAATAATGTGGAATGTTACATCAAAACTTATTTCATTTGATAGTTGGATAAGCCGCAGAGGAAGAAGGAAACTGGTTTGTTACAACCCTTATCCATCCTCAAGAGACCGTGAATGTCAGTTTCAATGGATTTCATTAGTGGGTTTCCATACATGGACAACATGGCATCAATCATGGTGGTGGTTGACGGATTCTCCAAGTATGCGATCTTCATGCAACTCCTGTGACTTGTACCTCGGAGGTTACAGTTGTGTTGTTCTACAAGAACGTGGTCAAGTATTTCAGAGTTTGAGCAGATATTATGAGCAACCGAGATGCCAGATTTATAGGCCAATTCTGGACACCCCTTTTTAATATGATGGGTTACGATTTGAAGTTTTCAATGACAAATAATCCACAAACAGATGGCCAAACAGAAATAATCAACGGTTTGTTAGAAGAGTACCTACGACATTATATAAGTGCAAGTCAACATAATTGGTTGAGTTTATTTGATACCGTACAATTTTGCTATAAAATGCATAGATCTTCAGCTACGGAGAAAAGTACCTTTAAGTTGTGTTGGGACAACAGCCTCTCACACTATTAGAGACTGATTAATAAAGGACAGGTGGCAAATGTCCTGCTGCGCATAAGTTTGTGATGAACAAGCAAGAATTATTGGATAAGGCGAAGGACAATCTTCGAAAAACTTCTTGACGGATGAAGAAGCAAGTGGATCTTTAGAGGAGATAGTTAGAATTTGACGTGGGAGATAAAATTTTATTGAAACTAACCCCACAAATTTAAAAGAAGATTTCAATCAAACAAGTTCATAGGGGTTTAGTGCTAAAGTATGATGGACTGTTTTAAATGCTACACAAAGGTGGGAAACGTGACAAACAGATTGAAATTGCCCGAGCGGTTAAAGTTATACCCTACTTTTTATGTTAGTTTTCTCAAACCTTACTATGAGGATGCATGAAATCTGAATAAAAGTCAAGTGAAGCAAGGTCCATTAGTTGTGAGGAAACAGCTCGAGGATCAAGTGGAGAAGATCCTAGATCGTTGAACAATGGGTCAACACAAGAAGAATCGACAGATTGAGTTCTTGACTCAGTGAAAATGTAAACCTATCGCGGAAGCCACATGGGAGAAAGATATGACTTTGTGGCAATTTGAGGACCAAGTGAACGCCTACATTCAGACCAATTCGACAAGGGCGTCAAATCCATCTAGTGGGGGTAGTTTGTTATACCCTTAAACTTCAAAGTAATTCTCAATGATGTTCACGATGTGCCTTAGGAGGAATGTTAGCTGGATTATACGTATGAGGGGGGCATGCGAAAACATTAAAGCAAACATTGGCAAGTGAGATCAAACTTGGTATGAATTTTGGTAGAGTCTCGGATCCTGTAGATATTGACTCAACCCAGGTTAAGGACTTGATGGACTAAGACCTTGGCTCATACTTAGATGAACGGACCATGACTAGCGGACTTATTGTAGGAAGCATTAGATCATGCCAGTATACTATGCGGGCTTCAGCAAGATCACACTACATCATCAGTGGATAAAGATGGTGGGGAGATCTTGGATGATGTGGCAACAACTAGTAGTTAAGAGTTGCAGTGGGACTCCACTTCTGAAGATATTGGAGATCTTTGAGGATAAGAATGCTAGTTTCCTATTTAAATGTAAACTCCATCTTTCTGTTATCTTGTAGATATTATCTTATCGATTAGAGTCCTATTTGGATGAGGTGTCATCCAATTGGTCCAAGTGATGTAATCTAACACAGATGGACGTGATCTTAGCATAATCTTAGGCAGTTCAGTTTAAGTAAGATTTCGAACTTAACTTGGCTTCTAAGTTAGAGTGCCTATATGTAGCTCATTTGGGCTTTGCTCTCCTCATTCAATCAGAGAGAGTATTCCTTGTATTCTTTTGTGGGAAAGTAATATAAAGATTGGTTTTACCATCTCTTTTGTTTCTTTGTTGCCTTTATTTTCTTATTGCTTCCATAGTATTGTTTCTTCAATTATGTAAGGTAAACACCCATCATCCAACCACCTGATTGGGAGCTTCCTTTTGAAATAATGTGTGATGCTAGTGACTATGCTGTAGGAGCTGTTCTCGGGCAACGTGTTTGTAACATCCCGTTATCCATGTTAAGGCTAAAATTGTAAATGTGAGAGATTTCAGAGAAATTAGGAAGCACTTTTCATGCTCATGCATTTCATGATATACACATATATGTGAATAATAAATTTTGCACACATCAAAAAGACTGTACATGCATTCATTGACATTTTCGGGTATAATTGTTAGTAAATGTGGTTTTATTGGAAATGGTGGTTTGATTGTATTGAAAATTTGATTTGGAGATCAGAATTCTTGATTTAAAATTTTTGGAGTTTTTGGAGAAATTTTTTGAAAAGAATTAGGATAATTCTTGGACTAGGAAAAATGTCAATTGGAAAAATAATTGATAAATGGTAGTAGAAATTACTGTCCAATGACAATGGAAATTTTGATAAGTGATTTTGGGATTTATTAACAAGTGTCAATAAAAATTGGGAGACAATTAGAATAGAAATTAGATTCAAGTTATAAGAATTGGACATGTGGCAAGTGACACATCTCCCACGATGCTTTAAGTTAACAGAAGTTTAGGGTTTTGTTTTTTGGCTCTCTCGATCTTCCTCTTCGTGGCTTCTCTTCTCCTTTTCTTCTTGATTTTTATTCTCCAAATCACCACCCACGTTGAACCTCTCATCTTTCAATTTCTACTTCCTTCATGTTGTCTTCTTCATTGCCTCAAGAAAACTTAAACTTTCCAACCTCCATGATGATTTACGTGGGATGCATTGGAAATTAGGGATTTTTGGTGATCATAAGAAGTTGGAAGAATTTGAAGCTACAACAAGTAAGTTATGCTTTAAATGTCATGGGTATGGTTAAATGAAGCTAGAGTGATGAGTAAATGAAAATTGATTACTTGATTATGTAATTTTCATGTATGTGTCATGGGTGATGTAAATGTCTTGTTTTTGTAATTGTGAATGATCATTAATGACCCATAAATTGTTATAGAGATGTTTTGGACATTGGATGATCCATATAATGTGTTTGGATGAGTGAATTAAATTGATGAATGAATGAACATATGGATGTTCAATTTTTGGGTTAATGATCAAATATAGATCATAAATGGGTTTATAAATGTTATTGAGTTGAAATGGAGTAGAGAATGGAGAGTAAATGAAGTAGAAAAGGGTGATTTTTGTACAAGTTATGTTAGGTGTAAAGCTTGGAAAATTGGAAGATGATTGACTGGAAAATTGTTCACTAAGTATACTTTAGTATTGTAGCCATAACTTTCTCTCTAGTTATCTAAATGAGATTATTCTTAATTTGGATTAAACTGGAGACATATGGAAACATTTTTCATGAAGAAGTTGAATTTAAATTCGGTCTTGAGGAGTATCAAAATCTGACCTAAAGTTTTAAAAAAATAGGTTTGCATCTGTGGAAGTTCGTCGCGGCAAACTTTTGAAAATCCGTAGTGACGAACTTGTAAGCTTTAACTAGGATTTTTTTTTTGGTAAAGTTTGCCGCAACCAACTTTGGGTTTCGCCGCGGCGAAATTGTGAATTTTATGCGAGAATTCCTCTCTGGAGGAGTTCACTGCGGCGAACTTTTCTCTACACCAAACATGGTTCAGTATTTAGGTATATCTTTTTTTATAGTTATCCAAATAAAATGATTCTTGATATTTAGTAAACTAGAGACATAGGGCTACAAATTATCTGAAGAAACTAAATTCTGAATCATATTCTAAGAGTTCCAAGTTTTTAGTGGAAGTTGAGCATAGGGTATTGTCTTAGAATAAAAGCAATCCGAAAATATTTGGAGTATAACTTTTACAATACTGAATCAAATTGAGTGATTTTGGTGTCAATAGAAACAAAAGACATAGAGGAACACATTTATAGAAGAGAATATGACCAAATTATATTAGTTTCACTTTCTAATTGAATGTGAATAATAGACCCGAAAGAATGATTTGGAAAAAACTGAAGTGAGTCAATGAGAAAGGAATAGAAATTTTAACGGTTTTAGTGAGGCATAAACCTAAGTATAAATTATACTTAGATGAGTTTTAGATATGAGAATGACTTAGTGATGAAATTGATGGATAAATACCCAGGATTGTCATGAACATGCATTATACATAATCTATATATACAAGTGAGCATAAAGAAATGTTTACAATTATGCAATTATTAATGTGTGTACGTGTGTATTGCATAAATGGGATGTGCAGGTTAAACGTCCACATTCAGGTGTTTTCAGAATTTGGAAGCACTTGCTAATCTGGAGCATACTGTAATTAGACCCAGATGGTCTCATTTTATTGTTTGCTTTGTTTGCAATTTTGTATTGATTGACTACTGAATGCTTATATGAATGTGAATGATTGTGTTGATTTCCAGATAGAAGGTCCAATGATTGTGATGTTGATTGGGATATTAAAGTGCTACTTGTATGTGAATGAGATGAAATAAATGTGCATAATATGATTGTTAAATGTTGGACCACGGTCTGATAACAAATGTGTTTTGAATGTGCATTTGCATGTAAATGAAAAGTGATACTCAACTCTAATGTTGAATGCCGGACTACAGTCTGATCATATGTGAATGTGGATCATGCAAATGTGACTGATGTATTTCATTTCATGAATGTATGAAACATAATGGCTGTTGTGACCAGAGTAGCCACCGATCAGAGCTGAAAGCTCAACGAGTGAAAATAAGCTTCGAGCTCAAAAGTGAATCAAAGCCTCAGGCTCAATGTTTAATGAGTCCTGTATCCCCCAAGCGAATAAGGGACAGTTATTAATGAGCCCTATATGGGACAGTTTAGGCACTCAGTCACAACAAAGTAACAAATGAAAAGTGGGTCTCATGTTCACTGCATGTGCATAATATGAGTGATTAAATTGTATTGAATGTAAAGTGTGAAATGTGTAATGATGTGAATTATGTGTTACGTGATTGGATGAGCCATCGATGATGATCACTCATTGAATTCGTAAAACTCACCCAAACTTTGCAAATATTTTTCAGGATCAAAAGAATACCCCGTTAGGCCAACGGGAGTATACCTACAGTATTCAAGTGAAGGATAAAGGTCGGGATCAATTCACGTCTGATTGAATTGTATATTTCGTAACTTTTTTATAAATTTGTATTCCGAAATGACTAAAGTGTTTTGTATTTGTGAAAGGGCCCCAATGGCTATTGAAAATTTTGTTGATTGTATTGTGTTGATTAAAAATGTTTAAAAAAGAAAGTGGGCCTGAATTGGTTATGGATTTCTGCATATTGTATTTGTGTTGTCAAAAAAAAAATTATACCAATTTCTGAATGATTGAGTGCTATAACACACCACCCTCGCTAGGCACGGACTCGGATATCACCTACGATGACGGGTTTGAGTACCAAGGGAGTTGGGGTGCTACAGTGTTGGTAAAACTTTACATGTGATAACTTATGCTTCTAGAACATTGGATGAGGCTCAATGCAATTACCATACAACTGAGAAGGAGTTATTTGCTATTGTGTTGCACTTGAGAAATTTCAGTCTTACTTACTTGGTACAAAAGTTGTTGTGTTCACTGATCATGCAGCTCTTAGGTATCTTTTGAAAAAAAAGGAGCCCAAGCCACACCTTATCAGATGGGTTTTGTTCTTATAAGAGTTTGACCTTGAGATTAAGGATAAAAAGGGAGCTGAAAACCTAGTTGCTGATAATTTGAGCCGGCTTAATATCAAAGGAGTCGATGTCCTCCCTGTCAAGGAAACCTTTCCAGATGAATAGTTGTATGTCGTCCTCCATGCTACTCCACGGCCTTGGTATGCTGACTTAGTTAACTTCTTAGTTACTAATGAGCTACCCTCAGGTATGTCTAAATCCCAAAGAGATAAATTCCATGAGAATATTAAATATTATTATTGGGATAATTCGTATTTGTAGAAGTTCTGTGCTGACCAAATGATTAGGAGATGTGTGCCACAAGATGAGTTGAATTCTATACTTGCTTTTTGTCATACTTATTCTTGTGGTGGTCACTTTAGTGCAAAACTCATAGCTCATAAGGTGCTTACATGTGGTTTCTTTTGGCCTTCATTGTTTAAAGACGCATTCCACTTCTGTAAATCATGTGAAAGATGTCAAAGAACTGGTAATATAACCCAACGTGATCAGGTGCCACGAATTAACTTGATTTTCAATGAAATATTTGAAGTTTGGGGTATTGATTTCATGGGTCCTTTGCCCTCTTCTTATGGCTATCTTTATATCTTGCTTGTTGTAGACTATTATCTAAATGGATCGAGGCCATTGACTAAAACTGATGATGCTAAGGTTGTTGTTGGATTTGTTAAAGCTAACATCTTTGACAGGTTTGGCATTCCTAAAGCAATAATCAGTGATAGGGGGATCCACTTTTGCAACCGATCCTTTGAGTCCATGTTGAAGAAGTACCACGTTTTTCACAGAACTAGCACAGAATACCATCCTTAAACAAGTGGCCAAGCTGAAATTTCTAACTATGATATCAAGTCTATCTTAGAGAAAACAGTGCAAACTAACCGTAAGAATTGGAGTCTTAGATTGGGAGATGCACTATGGGCTTATCGAATAGCTTACAAGACCCCTTTAGGGATGTTAACCTTTAGGATGGTTTATGGGAAAGCATGACATCTTCCAGTAGAACTTGAGCACAAAGCATTTTGGGTCATTAAGCAATGCAATTTAAACTATGACGAGGCTGGAAATTTAGGAAGTTGCAATTGCAAGAGTTGGAGGAGCAAAGGAATGATGCCTATGAGAACATGAAGATTTACAAGGAAAAGTCGAAGGCAGTCCATGACAAAATGATTAATAGGAAGGATCTTCATATGGGTCAGAAAGTTCTTCTCTACCAATCACGTCTTCGTCTCTTCCCATGTAAGCTTCGATCTTGTTAGATTAGACCTTTTATTGTTACCCATGTTTTTTATTATGGTGCAATTAAAATCAAGGACATAAATACACACAAAAGGTTCATAGTCAATGGTCATAGGTTAAAAGCTTTCTATGAAGGTTTTCAATCTCATATGGAGGAGATACACTTTGACGAGCTTATCTATGAGGAGTGATAAGCGTGCACGTTATGTCGAGCCAACGATGTTAAACAAAAGTGCTGAATGGAGGCAACCCATCATAAAAAAAAAAGATATTGCTTTCTCTTTCCTTTACTTTTTTTTTTTAATTTTTGGTGTGATTTTCATCTTCTCTTCATGCTGTAATTTGAACATTGAGGACAATGTTGTGTTTAAGTGTGGGGGAAGGATTTAGGTTAAATTTTGCATGAAATTTTTGGGTTTCAGTAGGTGAATGGTTTGGATTTTTCTTGGTTTTTGTGCTTCAAAGTGTTGCACCTTTGCTCTTGCTTGAACTTGAAGATTTTTACTTGTACTTCCATGTTTTATTCCAAAAAAGCCATAAAAATTGAAAAACACAAAGAGATTTTTTATTTTTGCATGTTTTTGTACCTTAAGTGTTTAGTTTTGTCTTTTGATCTCCCAATGATAGATAAGAATGAGTAATATAGGTGAGAGTCAATCTGTGATATTTGAGTCATGAGCTTGATTAATGTGTTTTTCTGTAAGTTTTAAGCTTGATAGCTTTTGGATTGACCTTGAAACTATACTGTGTTGACTTAATAGATGATTGTCCCAGGTGAACTTTTGAATCTTCAACGCAATTCTTTGATGTGTGTTCATCCAATGCTTTGTATCTCTAGAACTTATTCTATATCTTGTTGAGACTACACTTTTACATACATGCATGAAGATGATAAAGGCATTTAGGATTTTAACCACTTGACCAAAAAAAGCCAAACCAAAACATGTTATCCACTAATGAGCCCATTTGAGCTTATTATTTGTTCTTTGCTTTACCATGTTTAACTTAACCTTTTCTTAATTGATTTATCTTTCTAACCCTTATCATGGTTAGTATAGCATACTTGTTGAGATAAACTTGTGAAGATTACGCATATGGGAATATCAATGGTATATGACTTGTATTGTACTTGTTGTCAATGGGGAAGGATTTGAATAAAAAACAACAAAAACGAAAAAGTTTGAGGCCAAGAAGAGAAAAGAAAGAAAAGGATTCCCTATGTGCTTGATTGATAAATATTTTGGGAATGAAAGTTTAAAAGAAAAAAAAGAGAGAGATGTGCTTAATTGTTTGATGATGTCCAAGACATGCATATGTGTGTTATTGATTATCTGTTATGCTCTACTTACTTTGATACTTAGCCTTTTCTTACCTTTCTTTTACCTTATCCCAAGGGCAAGCCTATATTCAAGATTGAAGAGCAAGTCTATGGTAAAGCATTCCTATTACCATTCCACTATATTCAAGATTGAAGAGCAAGCCTATGGTAAAGCATTGCATTGTTTGAATTTATGAGAATTAAAACACATATGAGTCATAAACACTTGAGTGTTGGAGTGTATGACAATGAGAGGATCTATTATTTTTATATGGTGTAGATTTCCTCCAAGTCTTATGTGTTGTCTTACTTGGTTCTTACATTTAAAGTGAGTTCATTATTATGGATTAAATGTCACGGGTTCCTTTTTGTTTATAATCCTTATATGTCTTTGATGTTTTTGGGAGGTTGGGAAAAAAAACTTTGACACTTAAGAAAATGGTCCTTATATTTGCATATTTATTTCTTTCTGTTTTTGCATCTATACTTAGTTTTTCCATTCTCGGTTTCTTAGGCTTTATTTTTTATTTTTAACCTTACTCGAGGACAAGTAAGAGCTAAGTGTGGGGGAATTTGGTGCTATCATATTTTTATATATTTTTAGTACCTTATATTTAGTATCTTGCATGTGTTTTATGGCTATCTATGGCCTATTTATTATGTTTTATAATTATTAGCGCTTTAGAAACATAAAATACAAAAAGTCCTTAATAGGTTGAAATTAAAACTGTTTTTCAATTTCTGACAGATTTGAACTTTGGACATTTGGGAATTTTTATCTCAGGATTGGTACATTAGAAAATTCTAAGATTTGTCAGGCATAATCTGGACTCATTGAGGAATTTTTTCACCAAGTTTTAGAATTTTTAAATCTTTCATTTGAGAGCAAAAAATGTTTGAAGATTGATGTAAAGTTGGAGACGTTAAATTTGACCTTTTATGCTTCAAAATTTCAGATCTGAAGATCCAACCGTTGGATTTTTGCGATCCAATGCTCAAATTGAAGTTGACTCAATGATCTTTCTGATGAACAATCTTGAACCGTCCAAGTTCTATATTGTATTTTTTATGGTTAGTCGAAGTTGGTCCATAAATGAGCCAGCATAACCAATACGAGAATGATCAGAGTTTGGGGCCAATTTTGAATGGCTTATAGCGACGAACCAGTCCATAGACGAATTGAAAAGAGACCCATCTTGATGTAGAGCAAGCCCAAATGAAATCTAAGAACAGCTCAGCCCATGAAGAAGCCCGAAACAAGCTCAAATCCAAGTCTTAACTGCAGGAACGTGTACAAGCAAAAGTAGGCTTCCACAACGCAAGTTACGAAGAAATATCCTATTCCAAGCCTGATTTTGAGGAGAGACACGTCTCCTTTGTTTTATGATTATTCCAAGTCTGATTTAAAGGGAGACATGTCTCCTTTGTTTTTATGATTGGCGTGAATAACCTCTTCTTAAGTTTTTTTCCTCTTTTTAGCGATAAAACCCTAATCCTCTTCTTCTTCTTCTCTATAGCTAAAACTTGCACTATGGTTTTAAACAAGAGTTTTTGCTTTGTTTCTATTTTAATCATGAACTAAATTTTCTTTTCAATTGTGGAGGTTAGTAGCTAATTCTTATGGGTTGATTTTATGAGATTTTGTGCTTAAATCTTGATA
>JANITW010000010.1:4260213-4284122 GCA_027564335.1 Erythroxylum williamsii | reverse complement strand
TTATATATTAAATTAAAATTGTGATTATGTCTAATTAAATATAAAATGAAATGGCATTAAAATGATGAAATTGTATTTTTGTAATATTTTAAATACTTTATATTATTCTTAATTTGATGTGTGTATGATGATGATTGTCTATGTTTATATTAATTGCGGTTATTATTTATATGTAAAATATTTAAAAAATATTATTATTGACTTATTTCATATTAATTGTTATTATTATTTATTATTAAGATTTTAGAAAGCATGGTTGATGTAAACAGTAAATTAGGAAAGTAAAACCTAATTCGGTACTAAGCCTGATACGGTATTCATAACTTTAGTTTTAATTCAATCTAGTTATGCTTATAATTTATAAGGATAACGATTTATATAATTAGTTTATTTACATAATTTAAATTTATTTATATAATTTTGATTTATATAATTGAAATAAATAATTTATAGTTATAATCTATTTAATTTAATTTTTTTATATCTTATCTATTTTAATTTATACATTTCTTCATTATATTCTAATTATTTCTATATATAATAATTATCTATATATAATAATTATTTAAATATAATAATTTATTTTAAAATAATAAAAATAATTCAAAATTTTAAATTTTAAAAATAATTCAAACAAATCTAATTAAATGTAAATTATCTAATTAAGTGTAAAATGAAATGTAACGTGAAGAAACAACAATTTTAAAAAAATAATTCAAAATTTTGAATTACTAATTGGCAAAACCCTTAATTTGCGAGTCCTGGACAAGTTTCCACTATTTATTGGGAAAAAAAGATAAAAGGATTCAGTCCCGAAGGATAAATGAAAGTATGAAACACACCGTAATATACGCTAGAGAAGAAGGTATCGTGTAAAGACCCACCAAAGGACAGACAAACCGAATCCACAGTTCTACCGCCACAGGAGTACTTGAGAAATAACAACTAATTTCTGGAAGCCATAAACTCCGAAGATTCCGTTTCCCTCACTGTCGCATACTTGTGAGCAAGTAACAGCAAAACAAAATTCGAGTCAGTTATACAGTCATTAAGTAGGATATAGCCTTAGTTCTCACGCCTATAATTTAAGTTCAACAAGGATGGCACACAGATCTACCAACTGTATCACTAGATCAGTTCTAAAAGTTTACTTTCTGCCACTATCAGGACTAACATCGCCATATGAAACCAATCCCCCATGTCCAGATGATGAGCTTGATCTAGACCTGCTAATTGTTCTTCCCTGACGTTTTGGTGGCACCACAACAGGAGATCGAGAAAGTGATGATTCACGACTCCTAGACCTTGAGCTTGATCTGGAACTAAATCTTCCTTTGTTAAGAGGTCGCTGCTCATCAACCCGGGGACCTAATCGAGATTTTAAACCATCACTTATGAGGGTGCGTTTATCTTGGCTCCGGCTTCGGCTTTGAGCCCTGCGTCGATAACTGCTAGGACTTCGGGAAACACTCTTACTTTGACTTCTTCTGTTTCCATATCTATAGTTAAAATGTACATTCATTGATTAAGCTTTAGCCCGGTTTTGCAGAAACACAGGTAATCCATATACGGAAAACATAATGTCAAGATGCAAAGAAAACTGCCCACCTAGCATTAAGTTGACATCATGTAAACTATTAGTAACAAAGGAATCATTTGACCTCAGTGTTGAAGATATAAATGAGGTTGTATTACTAATGATTGCCAATTAAAATTAGAGCATAAGTAAAAGGATGATTGAGTAAATAGATTAAACTCTAATGAAAAAAGCAAGTCAACGAGAACTACCCAAATCATACCACAACAAGGCGACCAACTAAAAGACAAAATTTTGACACTCACTTTGATGTACCTAAGACACTATGCATTTAGGAGTATAGAGGGATGGAAGGAGCAAAAACCTTTGGGGACTTCTGCCTCTCGGTGAAGTTCTATAACGTCTATAAGGTGATCGCTCTTGATAACTTCTGTAGCTTGAATACCTTCAAAGAGGCAAAAGGGGATTCTGAGAGCTTGAAATTTTTTCTATACATCAATTAAATCTCATTGGAATTACCTATTGTGACTCCTTTCATTATTATGTCTTCCACCATAATGGTAGGACCTCAAAGGTGATCGATCTGGAGAAGGGGTCCGATATCGACGTGCAAATGAATATTGTTCAGTGAAGCCACGCCCTTTCCGAATGCGCTTGGGAACACCATTAGGGGATTGGCTTCTTGATAAATCACGACCGTGATGTTTATTAGAACGTTCAGGCACTCTTTGTGCAGGATTACCCATCGGACTTCTGCTGCGATCTCTCAATCTTGTAGTCCGTGGAACCTGTTCAGGACTCAGACTGCTCCTACGGCTATTGTTTGGCTTTCGTTTTGGGCTTGGCGAGACACTTCTGTTAATCGTAAACACAACCGATGTATTAGAAATGCAGGATGAATGTATTAAATAATATCTATTTAAGCAGATACCTTGAAGTGCTTGAGCCATTTGAATGAGAAGGCTTAACAGTGATTTTCTGTGATTTAGAATTTGCACCACTTCCATTGTTCAATTGCTTGCCATTTTTTGGAGATACTTCTCCTTCTTCTTGAGATGAGCTGGGCCCAATGTTCTTTAGCTTCTCCTCCCTTTTTGGTTCTTCAACAGCTTCTTTTGTTGACAGATGATTTGATAATTTCTTTCCTACATCTGAAATATCTAGATCAGTTAAGTTTACAAAGCCTTTCAAAATTTGCCTCAAAAAGATTTATAAGGGGTTAGTTGCCTAGAAGTCTTTGAATTCTGACTTTCCAAGAAGTTAAAGAACAATCAGATGATAAATCATACATGAAAGGAAAATGTGCAATATAGGAAATGGTAACAATAGAAGTAATGTAAAAAGCACACCTTGATTCTGTCTCATTTTATTATCAGCCTTAGTGGAGTTTTTGTTTCTATGAGTGCGGACACGGTCACCTTTTTCATGATCGGAACTGCTACTACTGCTAGCACTGTCAGTCTCTGAATCACTCAAACTATCAGAACTCCTACAAACAATCAGTTTAAATCCATTAAAAGGAAAAACTATACACACAAGGATATAATATCGTATTTGAAACAAGTATAAACCAAACCATTTGGACTTCCGCCTTGAATCTGTAATATGCCGACCTCTCTTTCTCTTTCTTCTCCTTTCATTCCATTTTATCCTGTGTTGCCGCTTACCTCTTTTTATTGACCTCTTCTTCCCATGTCTTCCATCACCAGATGAACTAGAATCAGATAGAGAGGAGTCTGAATCTGATTCCGAAGATGTATCAGATTCTGAGGATGATGAATCAGAATCAGAGCTATATGACTCAGATGTAGAGTATCTCCTCCTTTTCTTTCTTGTATCTTTCTGGGATTTTTTTTGCCTTCCCCTAATTCTTCCATCAGAACAATCATCAGGAGAACCCTTCCCTAGTTTCTTCTTCTTTCCTGGAAAAAGCAATGTCATATAAGCATGTATTCTGAAGTTAAGAGTAGCAATATCGTATGATGGATATAAACAAGTTCCATGCAAATTGAAAATTCAAATGGAAATACTACCATCTGCTAAAAATAAGAACCAAGTAAAATATAATAGATATCAATGTTTCTATACTAATATGAAAGAAAAAGAAAATTTAAAATAGCTTGAATAAAGCTTCGTTACCTTCAAATTAGCAGCCCTAAGAAATCACATTTAGGATTTATAAGAAACTAGACATCACACCTTGTTAGTACCTCTCCTATTTGATCAGCCTATACTACCTAAGCCCAATATAACTTATGTTCGTAGCAGCAAGTTGGGAAAAGGGGAATCTGCCATGTAGGCAAGTTGTTATGAGATTGTTATATAGCTGAACAGGGGAAGACGGGGGCACGATTTTTGGAAAATTGTGAAGTAATATTCAGGCCTGGATTTCACCAGGAGGGGGAGCTTGCTGCAATTGTTTTTCTTCACACATATCAATAATACAATCTCTAGAACATTACCTATGAACTGGTGCTCTCATTGAGAGAGTGTAGAGGGGCAGAGATTGTATGCAAACTTGAATGAAATCTAGAATCTCTGCCATAGAAACATCTCTTAGGAGACAAGAATTATCACTTTCAGCTCAAGAAGGGATGGTTAAGTCGTACGATGCTACTCTGAAGGATTTACTGATACAGTTGAGTTCTTTGATGGCCAATGTTGAGACATTGGCTAAGTCCCAAATCTCCTTCCGTTGAAGTTGAGGGAAAGATTCCAAGCCAATAACTGGCAGGAACCCAAAGAAGTAGAGTATGGGAGAAGGACTCGAAGGTTCACCAGTGTTGACTCACCTTGCGTCTTCGTCGTCCGGTGGTGAGAAACCGATTAATGGTACTCAAGGGACAGAGCCTCGTCGACAGGAGAATCACTCGGTGTATGTGACAACAGAACGTGCATGGGACGAGGATAGGAACACAACACGACATGTCGATCTCCCTTCGTTCCACGGGGAGGATCCTTTTGCATGGGTTACACGTGCAGAGTCCTATTTTTTGATCTATGGGATCCCTTTTGAGCTTCGTTTACCGTGGCTCAGATTTGTATGGAGGGTACAATGTTATATTGGTTCATTTCCATGCGCGAGCTTGATCCATGCATGACATGGGAACGCTTCAAGCGTTCTCTATTCGACCGGTACGGTGGGAAGGATGAAGGTAATCTGAACGAGCAGCTCAAAGCGATCGTCCAAGATAGTTCAATGGATGAATATATCAACGAGTTTGAATGGTTGTCCTCACAAATCACTCATTTCCCAAAAGAATGGATTATGAGTTGTTTTCTGGGTGGTCTATACGAAGACGTTAAGAATCAGGTCAGCACTCATGAACCACTGACCAAAAATCAATTATTGACTGTGGCGCGAAAGGTAGAAAGGTAGTTGATCAGTGAAGGGGTAATTCGCACCAATGAACTAAGGCAAAAGTCGGGAATCCAATCTTCTAGACATGGTTCGCAGTTGGACACACTAGCTATCCCTCGTTTTGGTCATTCGAATAGAACGTTTGTTAATACGAGGATTGAAGGAAGGGGCACGCCCAACAAATTCCAAGGTGCCATGCTAGACAGAAATAGAAATAGTGGAACCAAGTGGAGGGGAACAAGGAATTTGTCGTATGAACAACTGGTGGAGAGAAGGGCAAAAGGGTTGTGCTTTAAGTGTGGCCAAACCTTTGGTCCACTTCACCAGTGTCCAGACAAGGAGTATAAGTTGATTGTTTGGGAAGGAGACACATACGATAATATGGTAAAAAGTCAAGAAACAACAGATGAAGAGGAGCATTAAGAGAATTGGGAGCTGGTATGCAACTTGGTTGAGTTCAGAGAAATGGGAAAAGATCAAACCACATCTTCGAAATCCATGGTTTTGATGGGTAAGCTTAATGAAATGCCTATCTTGATTTTGGTACATAGTGGAGCTAGTCATAATTTTGTGTCTAGTATGTTGGTGCAAGCCATGCGAATTTCCATTACTCCTATTTTAACCTTTGAAGTAGGATTGGGAGATAGGCATCGATCTTTCTCACAAGGAGTTTGTAAGGAGGTGAAATTGGAAATGAATGGAGTTGAGTTTAGTGCAAATGCATATGTTTTCAATATTGGGGGACCTGATTTAATACTAGGCGTTGCATGGTTGGAGACATTAGGGGTGGTGAAAGTAGATTGGAAGATGTGTATGTCCTTCAACCAAATGGGAACGGAAGTCATTTTGCAAGGAATTAATATGCAAGACTCTTCTCCTCACGCTCTACAACAGATACTCAAGCGCGAGGAAGTGGGAGTGGAAGGGTTGTTGTCAACCATAGGAATAGGAGGATCCGTATCTGAAGAAAAGGGAACCCTAAATTCAATGCAACAGCAGGAATTGCAGGCTGTTTTGTTAAGATTTGAGTAAATCTTTTAGGAGATAAAAGAGCTACCTCCCAAGAGGGCTAATCACCACGCGATCAACTTGAAAGAAGGGGTAAAACCTATGAACATTCGTCCCTATAGGCACGCACAACATCACAAGGATGAGATTGAAAGAAAGATCAGAGAGTTGTTGGAAATGGGAGTAATCAGGCCCAGCATCAGTATTTCTCAAGCCCTATGATTCTTGTTAAAAAGAAGGATAAGTCATGGCGGATGTGTTTTAATTACAGAGCTTTGAATAAGCTCACAATGCCTGACAAGTTTCCAATTCCACTAATAGATGAGCTGATGGAGGAGTTACATGGGGCCAAGTACCTTTCGAAGGTAGATTTGAAGTCCAGTTTTCACTAGATCAAAGTTAGAGAGGAGGATACCCATAAAACTGGGTTTCAGACTCATGAGTTATGCCCTTCGGACTCATGAAGGCACCCACTACCTTTCAATCCAGTATGAACTCTATTCTCAAACCTTTGTTACAAAAGTTCGTTTTAGTTTTCTTTGACGACATTTTGATTTACAGTTCAAGTTGGAATCAACATACGCGGCATTTGGCTTGGGTGTTACAACTCCTACTGAATAATCAGTTGTATGCTAATAGAAGGAAATGTATTTTCGGACAGCAATCTATGCAGTATTTAGGCCATGTCCTATCATGCGATGGGGTAGCTATGGACCCATTGAAGATCAAGAGTATTTTGGAATGGCCTATTCCTAACAATGTGAAGGGAGTGAGATGGCTCCTTGGACTCATTGGGTACTAGAGAAAATTTGTCCAAGATTATGGAAAAATTGCAAAACCACTTACCGAACTTACCAAGAAAGGATGAGTTCACTTGGAGGAAGGAGTCCAAAGAGGCTTTTGAGGAATTGGAAAGGAGAATGACTACATCACCCGTTCTAGATTTGCCATTCTAGATTTGCCAGATTTTTCCAAGGAATTTTCCATCGAGTGTGACGCTTCAAGGAGAGGTTTGGGTGTTGTCCTAATGCAAGCGAGCCCCCCATTGGCTTATTTCAGCAAAGCACTTGCCGAATCGACTTATTCCAAGTCTATTTATGAGAAAAAAGTGATGGTGGTAGTGACAGCAATTCAGCATTGGAAGCATTTTTTAACCGGGAGGAATTTCAAAGTTTTTATAGACCATAAGAGCTTGAAGCATTTTTTAGACCAGTGAATTCCGTCAATAGATCAACAATGTTGGCAAGCTAAGTTGCTGGGTTTAGACGTTGACGTTAGCAATAAACTGGGAAAGCAAAACAGGGCTGCAAATGCCCTCTCTAGTGTGGAAGACGATAAGCTGTTATTCACGGCAATTTCAGCTCCATTTTGGCTTGATATGGATGTGGTTCGATAGGAAGTTAAGGGGAATGCCAAGCTGAACTCCCTCATCTCAACTATACTACAGAATCCCAACTCAAAGTTTGATTATCATCTAAGGGAGGGGTTGTTCTATAAGAACACGTTAGTTCTTTCATCTACTACTACATTAATTCCCCAGTTATTGCAAGAGTATCATTCCTCAACGTTAGGGGGACATTATGATTTCCTAAAGACCTACAAGAGGCTGGCTAGTGGATTGTTTTGGCTAGGAATGAAGTCGTCAATACAGAAATTTGTTCAAGAATGTGCCATATGCCAAAAGAATAAATACATGGCCATGTCTCCAGCTAGTCTCTCGCAAACTTTACCCATTCCCAGGCTAACATGGGATGAAATCTCAATGGATTTCATTACAGGCTTCCTAAGTCCCAAGGGTACGAAGTCATAATGTTGGTAGTCGATCAGCTATCAAAGCATGCTCATTTCTTAATTCTCAAAAACCCTTTTATGGCTAAAACAGTGGCTGAAGTGTTTATAAGAGATGTGGTTAAGTTGCATGGTATTCCTAGCTCCATATTGCGTGATAGAGACCCACTATTCACTATTAATTTTTGGAAAGAGTTATTCAAGTTACAAAGGATAGTATTGAAGATGAGTTCTTCCTACCATCCCCAAATGGACGGCTAAATGGAAGTGGTTAATAGGTGTTTAGAAACCTACCTTCATTGCTTTGCTTCTGAGCAACCTAAAAATTAGTCTAATTGGTTGTCTTAGGCCAAATATTGGTATAATACTAAGTATCATGTAGCAATTGGGAGGACTCCTTTCGAAGTCGTCCATGGTCACCTTCCACCAACCTTACTACACTTCTCCCAAGGAGAAACTCTAGTGGAATTAGTGGCATTAGCTTTGGTAGATAGAGAGGAAGCTTTATACCAGTGCAAACACAACCTACTTCGTGCACAATCCATGATGAAGAAAATTTGCAGATGTTCATAGGAGGGAGGTGAATTTTCAATAGGAAAATTTGGTCTTTGTTAAACTAAGACCACATAGACAGATTATCATTGCAAGGCGCATCAGTCCCAAGCTTTTTGCAAGATATTACGGTCCTTTTCGGATCATTGATAAGGTGGGACAGGTTTTGGGCACTCTTCTTAGGTCTCTTTCAGCATGGCAACCTCCGACCATGAGTATGTTAAGGCATTAATGGATTATCCGGAATTCTTATACTCTGGCAAAGGAAACATATCTCAAATTTATGAAGTATGCAAAGGTTTTTATAGAGCTGAGCAACATGATCAATCTCTTCAGTCATATTGTATGAATTTTAAAAAGATTTATGAGCAATTAAATGTTCTGCTCCCATTTAGTCCTGATATCAAGGTCCAACAAGTTTAACAGGAACAAATGGTTGTTATGAGTTTTTTGGCTAGTTTAAATTCTCAATTTGATGTTGCTAAATCTTAGATTCTGTACAGTACCGAACTTTCGTCCCTGCACAAGGTATTTACTCGAATACTTCGCACAAACATTAATTCATTTATTCCTCCTAGTACTCAGAATTCTAGTGCTCTTGTGAGTTGAACTCAGGAATTTGACTCTGAAAAATCATCTCATAAACATCACAACCGAAGTAGTGGAAATTGGAGCAATAAGATCAAGATGCACGAGGAATTGTCTGTCAATATTGTCATGAGCCCAGTCACACTAAATACACCTATCAAAAGCTACAGAATAAACCTCAGAAATCACATTCTGCCCTCATGCGGTGATACTCCTCAAAATGGCATGGCTGAGAGAAAAAATTGCCATCTCCTTGAAACTACGAGAGCACTACTGTTTCAAATGAAAGTTCCTAAATCCTTTTGGGTTGATGCAGTCTCCACAACATGTTTTTTAATTAATCATATGCCCTCTTTTGTCCTTCATGGTGAGATACCTTACACTGTCCTCTTTCCCTCTAAAACCTTATTTGATATTCCACCGCGCATTTTTGGTAGTACTTGCTTTGTTCGGGACACACATCCTCAAATCTCTAAGTTAGACCCCAAGTCTATAAAATGTGTTTTTCGCAGATATACCCATCTACAAAAGGGGTATCGTTGCTATTGTCCCACTCTTAACAAACATCTTGTTTAAGCTAATGTTACCTTTTTAGAGCAGGTTCCTTTCGTTCCCCACTCTTTAGTATCAAGAACAGAGGCCTAATGATTATTTGCTTGTTTACAAAGTCACCTTTCAAACAACCAAGGCTACGCCTACACAACCGCCACCTCTTCGTTTTGTCTACTCTAGACAACAAGATCATCCTGATACAGGCCCCATACCCAATTCTTCTTCGCCATCAGATCTATCACCCGATGATCTCCAAATTGCTCTTCGCAATGGTAAACGTCTGTGCACCTACCCTATTTCATCATTTGTTTCTTATGATCATTTATCTTCTTCAGTGTGTTCTTTTATTGCTTCCCTTGATTCTGTCACTATCCAAAGACTGTCCATCAAGCTTTATCTCACCCTAGTTGGCATGATGCTATGATAGAAGAGATAAATGTTTTAGATGCCAATGGTACCTGGGAATTGGTACTATTACCTATTGATAAAAAGGCAATTGGTTGTAAATGGGTATTCACAGTCAAAGTTAACCGTGATGGCTCAGTAGACCAACTCAAAGCTCGACCTATTGCAAAAGGCTATACTCAAACTTGTAGTGTTGATTATTCTGATACGTTCTAACTTGTAGCCAAATTGACATCCATTTGCCTACTCATCTCTCTGTCCGGTACTTATGATTAGGCGTTGCATCAATTAGATATCAAAAACGCTTTTCTCCATGATGACCTCCACAAGAATGTAGACATGGTAAAGTTGCTCTGGTTTTGTTGCTCAGGGGGAGTCTGGTAAAGTTTGTCGTCTTCGAAAATCTCTATATGGTTTAAACCAAAGCCTCGCACTTGGTTTGGAAAATTTAGCCAGGCCAATGAAGCCTTTGGAATGAATTAAGAGTAAATCGGATCACTCTATTTTTTATAGACACTCTGCATTTGGAATTATTCATCTTGTTGTCTACGAGGATGATATTGTTATTACTGGAAGTGATCATGTGGGCATCTCATCTTTAAAGTCTTTTCTTCACAACCAGTTTCAGACCAAGGACTTAGGGCCCTTGAAATAGTTTATGGGAGTAGAGGTACCAAGGAGCAAGAAAGGTATTTTTCTGTCCCAAAGAAAGTACGTTATAAATTTATTAACTGAGACTGGAAAATTGGGAGTTAAACCATGCAGTACTCCAATGACTCCAAATCTACAGCTCTCTAAAGAAGGAGACTTGTTTAAAGATCCCGAGAAATACAGAAGATTAGATGGAAAACTAAATTATTTAACAGTGACTTGTCCTGATATTGCATATCTGGTTAGCATTTTAAGTCAATTTATGTCATCTCCAAATATTCACCATTGGGCTATCCTAGAGCAGATCCTATGTTACCTAAAGGGAGCTCCTGGTCTAGGGATACTATACAACAATCGTGGGCACACTCGTATTGAATGCTTTTCGAATGCTAATTGGGTCAGTTCAAAAGTCGACAGAAAGTCCACAAATGGATATGGCGTGTTTGTTGGAGGCAATTTAATCTCATGGAAAAGCAAGAAGCAAAATGTTGTGTCCAGGTCAAGTGCAGAATCTGAATATCAAGCAATGGCACAAGCCATGAATGAGATCATCTGGCTATACCAACTTCTTTCTAAAATTGGCCTTAAAGTCTCAAAATTGGCCAAACTTTGGTATGATAATCAAGTTGCCCTACATATTGCATCTGATCTTGTATTTCATAAGCGAACTAAACACATATACATTGATTGCCACTTTGTTCGAGAAAAGATCCAACAAAACTTAATCTCTGCAGGATATGTCAAGACTAGATAACAACTTGGAGATATTTTTACAAAAGCTTTGAATGGAGTTCGGGTCAACTATATTTGTAACAAGTTGGGCATGATTAATATCTATGCTCCAACTTGAGGGAGAGTGTTATAGATTACATCCTTAATTCTAGGGATTATGATTCTATTGCATGATTCTAGGAATAATCGTAATTATGTATAGCTTGATTATAGGGATTATATTCTATGTTAGGCTAACAACTTTCTATATATAAAGCCCTACTTTGTACATACTCAAGATATAATAAAATTAATTCTTTCAAGTTTACACTATTAATAACTAAACTTAGTTTTTTTCTACATCAAATAAACTATCGCAGCAATTAGAAAAGGAAAACCTACATCTCCAATTTCTAATACTATAAGCTTACCTTTATCGCTTCCAACAGGATTCTGAATTTTGCTTTCAGAAGTTTCACCACAATCTACAATTTTTACAGACTGGGCAGGTTTTCCATCACCTGACCCTACTTGTTCTAATTTCTTCACAACATCCATTCCCTTTATTACCTTCCCAAAGACAACATGCTTCCTGTAGCAAGTTCACAAATCAGATTCTATAAAAAATCAATAATGTCCTAGCTTTATCTTCGCAAAAAGAAAGTTTATGATGAAAATCATGCTAAAAAAGAACCAAATATATTTTAATGAATAAAAAGTAAACAACAATCCAATGTGCAAGCAGAACAATCAAAGATCAAATACCCATCAAGATGAGGTTGACGCTTGAAAGTAATGAAGAATTGTGAACCATTCGTGTTCGGACCACTATTGGCCATGGAGAGAAGACCAGGTCTATCATGCTTCTGTATGAAATTTTCATCTGGGAAGAGCAACATTAAACTTTCAAAATTACATGAGAACAATCCATCAAGCAGACACATATGCAATCATGTTTAATAGATTTACCAGCAAATTTGCCTCCGTAAATACTTTCTCCACCGGTGCCTGCAAACCAATCAAAGGTTTTACTTACAAGTCGGGGCACCCAAAACTTAATTGATCGGTAGAACATCAAAATATATGGACCAAAAAGGCATACCATTTCCCTTAGAAAAGTCACCACCCTGCAATGTCATGACAGAATATCAACATAATTTTTTAGAAACAAAAAGAAAAACAATTTTCAACCATGCAAATATGGAAAGAACTACCAATGGCCTTGTGGCTCATTGGGAGAGGATGTCTGTAACATCCTCCGCTACAAGGGTTAAAATCCTTGTAGAGAAAACAATTTACCAATCAAAAAATAAAATAAAAAGATGTGAATCACAAGTCCCCAACTTCAATATCTTATAAATCGTATTGAGTACAAAATTGAAATTATTAGAAACGCCCATAAGCTTCATATGTTTATCTACAAAACAACGCATTCTACTAATAAGATACGCTAAACTTTCACCTCACGCCAACATATATGAAAAAATATATTTATGTGCACAATTAAAGCATAACAGAGAGACATGCTTGGTTTGGATAAGACTTGAGAGGAAGAAAAGATAATGGAAAGATGGAAATAAGTGTTATGCTTACCGGTGGGCCTTTAGTCAGTATTGATTCACCAAATTAATGGATGCAATATTTATTTACCACAGAAAGGCCAACTTTATGTGATTTAGGTAACACATATAAACAAGAAAATTGGCTCTCCCTAACAGACAAGCCACTTTAAATTAATGTGACAATAAAGAAGGAAAGCAAAGAAATAGCAACAGTAGCCCTTATGTCCTTCACCATCAGGATCAAATGGGGCATGAATTGCAACCAAGCAGACTGAATGAAAAAAAGACATCTATATCACATATCATTTCACGACAAATTACATACTTGAGCCATGAAGCCTCTAATTATCCGATGGAAAAAAGATCCTTTGTAGTGCAGAGGCTTTCCAGTAGTTTTTCCAATGCCGCTCTCTCCTACAGAGAACCAAAGCAATTAGCCATCAATCAAACCATGCACACAGCCCAGAAGCAATCATCTCCAATTATCAACTAAATTCAACATACCAGTGCAAAGCACTCTAAAATTTTCTGCTGTCTTTGGAGCGACATCCGCAAAAAGCTGTCAAATTTAAATTAACTAAGCTCATCTCTATATCAGTATTGGTCAACAAACATCAGTTTTTTTGGCAAAAGATCGCAAAAGCTCATCCTTAAATCAAGGACAGAGTTGGGTTTATGATATTGCATTACCTCAATAACGATTCTTTCAACAGGAACCCCATCAATGGAAACATCCAAGAATACAAGAGGATTCTTTTTCTTGCTCATCTCTTGTTGCCTGTAGGTCTCCCGCAACACCTCAAATAGCCTTCTAAAAACTTACCTACAACGTCCAACAACAAGTGTCATTTTCAGACCCAAAGTATCGACTCTGCCCACAAGTGTGATTTCATTTTCAACAACAACCAAAAAACCCTAAACCCTAAGTCTTCATTTCCAGCAAGAATGCACAACACGTGGAGAGCTTCATTTGCTCCAAATCAGATCAATTTTCACCAAAGTGACAAAAGAATCAACACAAATTCGAAGTAAATAAACCACCAATCACAAACAGAAACCCTGGAAACCCATCCCACCTTTAAATAGTAAAATAAAGAGGTCAACTACAAAATGTGAGCAAAGAAAAGCTAGTCGACCACGAATAGTACCTTGGCTGTTCGCGAATTAGAGCTAAGTGAACTCGGGAACCAAAAAAGACGGCGGCGATGACGGCGACCGTTAGTCTCCGCTTAATAAAGGGTTTTGTGCTTCCACATTCTTCTCTTTAAAGTGTTGGCCTTTACTGTTATTAAAGTGGGAGGAGGGTAGAATCTGAAGTGTTGCGTCATTAAGTTAGCAAACGTTTTAATAATTTCTTTGTCTGCCACGTTGGAACAGTGGTCTCTTATTGGTAAAATTATTATTATTATTATTATTATTAATTATTGTTCTTATTATTATTATTTATTATTATAAATTTTAAATTTATTATTATTATTATTATACGAAATTAATTATCTTATTATTATTATTAATTTTATTATACAAAATTAATTATCTTATTATTATTATTATTATTATAAATTTTGTAATAATAATAATAAATGCGATATGGAAATATGATATGAAAAAATGGTATTATATTATCTTTCATTGCCATTAATGCAACAAACTAAACAACATTATTGGTATTAATATAGAAGCCCAAGTTACAAACCAAACATCATTTTTAATTTTTTATACCCATTTCTATTCCCTTCTACTATTATACTCATATCCATACCCAACCCCGTGCTCAAACCAAACGCCTCCTCAGTTTCTAGAGTGAAGTTGGGTATAGTGTACTGTCTCGATTTAGTAATAGTCCGAAAGTATTTGGGCCATAACTTTTAGAGGTCTGAACCAAATTGAATGATTTTGGTGTCATTAGAAACTGAATTAAAAGAAGAACAAATCTTATGAAGAAGCCCTTTTGAAATTCCTTTTTGGGATGTTCCAAAATCTGTTTGGAAGTAAGTGAGATGAACACTTTTTGTTGAGGTTTGGCTTGGTGTGGGCACACCTTCCTTGTGAGATGCACGTCCAGATGTCACGTAGGACTTCAGGAATATGACTCGTAGGAGTGGGGTCCTAACAAAGTATCCATTTTATACTATAATCATATTATCATATAATCTAAGCATAATACGATACAAAAATATCAAAGTAAGTTATATCATATTTCAAGTAAAAGAACTAAAATTATGAAATTCATACTCAAAAGGAACTGAAAATAAAAATTTGAAATCATCTTTTCAAAGAACACACATTTCATCAAACACCTTACACGCATCAGAAATTCGTCCCAACATCACAATCAAAATCAAGTTTTGTCCCTTCTATCACTAACATTTATACCTTAAAGTTGTTTTCCAATCACAAAGTACACAAATAAACGAAAGTAATTAAATACCCAAATTAAATTTCATCCAATATAAGAAAAAACATATGACAATGGTTACAAAAATACCTCCACCGAAGAACACGAAGACAATGCCCGGAGAAGACAATGCCTATGAGTAAAAGAGGAATCCATGATGAGCAGAAGAAAATCACTTGAGAGGAGACGTAATAGGAAGAAGATGTAAAATGCCAAAGCCGAAGTAGACGACGACGTTTACCTTAAAAATTTATCGATGGATAATTTTCATCGATAAACTCCAAACTTTTTTATTCCACCAACAATTCTTGCTTTCTTTACTGATGGTAATTTTATATCGTCACTAAAGTCCTTCGAGATGATGTCCCTCCATATTTAGCGACAGATACTAGTATCGCCGCTGAACAAAATTTTTCCTATCAATTTTATAGACAGAAATAAATTTTTCGATAGTAATTTGCAACGATTTCTTTTCCATCAGTAATTTTTCATTGCTAATTCCCTCTTTTCTTGTAGTGAAAATTATTTTCAAATCAAATTAAATTTTTATATGAAATAGGAATTTAGTTTATTTAGGAATTAGTAAGTTTAGAGTAATTTATTTTTTCTAAGGAGTTGAAAATATTATTTTAGATTATGAAGATCACAAACTAGAATCACGAAACTTGATGTTTTATGCAAATAATTTTTTTATGAGTGTATAAGTTGTATGTTTGATATGTTATATGTGTTGAATAGTATGTTTTATAAGTTTGATATTTTACATGTAATGTTCTATTTGATAAAAATTAAATTCCTTGTTAAAAATATTAAGTATATATATTAAACATGATTGTTATCTTCCATTGTTATAAGAATACACCAAAGTTCTGTTAATTGTTAGGATTGTTGAGCAAACTCAAAGTCGCTTTAACTCGAATATGTTTAGTTTTAAGATAATGAGTTTTGCTTAACTAAATTTGTGTGATTTAGATTAGTAAACTCATGATCACAAGAATTCAGAGGGAGAGTTAGAATAACACAAAAGATATATTCCGGCCAGAGTTTTCACCTAAAGGATTTAGGAGTCACATGAGCTGTGATTGATAAAGTTTAGTTAGTTTGTTGAGAAAACTCAAGATCAACTAAATTTGAATAGGATCTTAGCTCATTAGAACGATTAACCTTTCTGAATTGTTGTTAGGGCTATTATTTCAAATAAAATAGTGGGAGCAACCAAATACATAATTAAAGCCCTAACTTATTTGGTAGTTATGGCTTATAATTAATTACTTGCTTTTCTTACTTTTATATTTTGCTCTGAGTGGAATTTAGCTCGTTTAATATAGTTGATACTAAGAGTTAAGAATCAAATTTCGTGTACATAAGATTATATTTGAGAATAGTACTCAAAGTTAGAAAATAAAATTGTATGCCCATTATGTAATTTTGCTATAATCCCTGTTAAGGATTCAGTGAGAAAGTTTTAGAGATATGAAAAAATCATAAAGATGACAAAAATTATTGACATTTTAAGTTAATTAATGTTTCAAACTTTAATAACAATATGTAAGATATATGTCAACACCATAATAGCAAGATGTAAGAGGTTACATATAATATCCTGCCTCCTAAATTTGTTAAGAGATTAAACTGTTAGATTGAGTCACGTGAGTTATTTCATTTAAAATTTACGAGGTACATTTCATTCACAACATAATATTTGTATACACATATGAATCATTGTTTAGAAAACATTGCAAGATATTATATGCACTCAATTGACATATTCAGGGGTATGGAATGAAAATGAAAGTAATATGAATGTGCATTCCCAATGTTTTGCATTTTGATTTACCAATAACATGGATTGATGGATTATATTAGTGAAGTGGGAAATTATTGTTACAATTGAGTAATTGATGAGGTGATATGTGCATCTAGTCTAAGAAAAATGTTAAAGAGCAAGGCAAATTTATGCATGGGAATTTAGTTTGATTAGGCCTATGAAATGGTGACATGTGGCATTGGGAATAAGTGACAAATGACTCAGTTAAATGGATGACAAGTGGCTTGAGTATAATTGCGACAAGTAGCCCTTTAACTTTGTGACAAATGACACTTTAGACTTATGACATGTGGAGCAATAGAATGGTGACATATGTAGCTTTACAAATGGTGACATATATAGCCTTACAATTGGTGACATGTGTAGCCTTACAATTAGTTACATATGGAGGCTTAAATGAGTGACATGTGGAGCCTAAATTAAGAGACACATGGACCAATAGAATTGTAACATATGGACCAATAGAAGGATAACATATGTACTAATAAAATGGTGATACATGGACCAGCGAAATGGTGACACATGCATTAGTTTAACCTTCTTGAATTTTCTAGAGAAAATGGATGAAAAGGCAATAGAAATAAGAGTGAAGGTTTGCCATAAGGTTAGAAGAGGGAGAAAAATGAAAATGAGAAGAGAAGGAGAAAAAAGGGGAAGAGAAGTGGCGAAGGACAGAAGTTATCAAGGTAAGTTGAAATTTTAGTTTCAATTTCATGTTTCTGTTTCTATTTGTCTTTCATATTCTTAGAGCACGAATTTTACGAAACTCAAAGAATGAAAGTTGTAGATATAGGTCTTAACTTAACCTCTTTGAAAGTGGCTTGACAAAATAGTGCCTAAAGTTTGAGTTATGCTTGTTTCCCTAATACTGCCTGTGATAGACCCCTATGCAGGAACCTTGTATTATTTCATGATTTTTGAGGACCTTAGAGTCCAAATTAGTAAAAGCATAAAACATGAAAAATGATTATTGATGTCTTATTAATTTTTTTGTGAAATGGTTTTGTTAGGAGATGTATTGATAATGATTTATTGTGGTTTGAGTATTGGTTGCTAGTCTATTTCTTATCAGAAACAGGACAAAATTTGGATGGAGATTATATTTTAAAGGGAGATACTGTTTGTGTAATTTTTGGATATATATGAATAAAAGAAGACAGATTGTTCATAAAGGAACATTAGGAAAAAAAAGATGTAAACATTACACATAAGTTAGATTAGCATGATGATTGAGGAGATAATGAGCTAAATTAGTAACTAAATTATTGACCTATTGATATAACTTAGAATAACATTTATGATGATTGATTAGGTATAAATTTGGTTATGGTGGAGTATGAATATGAGATACATGTTTGAGTAGTAAATATATTATATATTTGTATGTATAAAGTCTCGAGAGCTATAGATCAAGGAGCTCGTACCGAGGATTGTTGAAGTCAAAGGAGTGTACACCTTCTTTTGAGGTGAGTTGGGGAAACCATACCTCTCAAATGGGATTAAAACATCCTAAGATATGTATAATGACTTGTATGTGAATTTTGAACCTAGGTAATGCATAGTAGAATTAAATCTCAAGTAGATGCTAATATACTTGTGTATTTAATAACTCTTTTCACTTAAAGTGAAACTAATGTTTTTATTACGTATTTTGAGAAATAATATTGTTTTCAACAAAACTTGTGCTTGAAGTGCAAAGGACAATTTTTTTCTTTCTGAAACTACATTTTTGAACAGCAATGAATTTGGATTGCAAAAGGTGGCTTTTATTGCATGAAATAATGTTTTAAAAATCACATATGCATAATCGAGTCATATATGCTGCGTGTTTGTATTTCTCTATTTCTCTTTTAGCTTAGAGTCATGGCAAGGTTTTATTTTATCGGTTGGATTGATAAATAAAGACATGGTGATTTACTTGATTTTTATACTTAATATTTTTAGTACTTTTGATTTTTGTGATTGGTGAGGTAACGATTGGCCAATTGTTTGCTAGGCACAACAGATTAAGCAACTCTTATACCCTTGACGCTGGTATATAAAAGTCGAGTCCTCGTATTGACACCTTTCTACGGGACTTGCAGGTGATTCCACACCTAGAGTTTGGACACTGATGAGGTCATCACCTAGGATCATGACTCTCTTGTTGACTATAGTCAGGACTCACCACGGATGAAAGCTAAGCCAACACTGGGAATCGGTGGCTGTGCACACTAGTTTGGCCGACTAGTGGTGACACATATGATTGTTTTGGCTTATTCTAAGATTTGTTTTCTGATGAAATCTACTTTATACATGTGATGTTTTTATGCTTTTGTATACTAAAACTAGAACCTATGTTCACCGGATAAGTGATTAATAGGCTAAGCCTATGTGGTTCCTAACCAGTACACGTTGAGCCATAGGCTAAGCTTATGTGTTTCTATGTCATGTATGTTTACTTCATAGGTTATCTACACCGTCTTGATGTGTATCGAGTTCTATTTGTAATATATGTTTTTCTTGCTCACTGAGTACATAGTGTACTTATCCCCTTCGCTTTCCAACTATGCAGGTTAATTTAGTAAGCTTGAAGCTCTCAGTGGATCATGCAATTTTTTTGACATTTTGGGGCATTATCGCATATGGGTAGTCTCTGTTTTGTACTTTTTATTGTATAGGAGCTCATGAACTTTTTTTTAAAAAAAATTGTTATATTGATATGCTTTATGATTTATAAATTAACTCTTGACTGTCTTATGTTTTATAAATGACCTTATGTATAAACCTTTTGTACTGTTGTTGAGATTCCTCTTGAGTGGATTTAAAAGTCGAGAAGTTACGGTAGAGTTTTAATCTGAATATAGAAGTACGTTTAAAACTAATTTATAGATATTTTAATTGTGTTGTCCAAATGTTTTCAAAGGATATTCATTTAGCTTTACATAGTCAGGTTAAGGATATCGTGAGTATTCTTAGCCTGGGAATGTGGCGATTGTCATGTGTTTGATGTAATTCCGAGTCATGACATTACATAAAGTAAAGTTGAAAGGTATAACACACTAATGAAATTGTTTTACTCAATTTTGCCTACTAAAAGCATAAATATGGACATCAATTAAAGGCTTTGCTATAGAATGATAATAATTATCACTAGAAGAAATGATAGTGTGAATTTTCTTCGCTATAGAAAATATGATAAAAATCATGCATATTTCTTATTCATGTTTATAGGTATTTGATACTAAATTTAGATTCAACATTGTTATAATGTTTAATGTATGATAAGAATAATTTGTTGAGTAAAAGCAGTTGATCCAATTTTATAAAAATAGATTGTATTGGTTGGATTAAAGGAGATTATACTTAACATATGTGACAAAAATACAAATTTGGATAACAAGACGATGCTTTTATGTCATGCTTGTTAAATCAGTATGATGAGAATCATATAGTTACATACAAGGATATGTATCCTTTGAAACTTATGAAACTTATTAAGTTAAGAAAAACCAAATCAATCTTTAATGAAAGAATGATGATGATATTAAATAGTTAAATTTATACATGTGAATATGTTAGATCAGATAATAATTTATAAAAGGATAATTATTATATTTTGTAAGTATTACTAATGACTTTGTTTGATATAGTCATATATGTTAAATGAAATATTGATTTAAAATTTTGAAAAGTTTCAGTTATTTAAATCTAAATAAAAATTAAGCATTGAGAATGCTAAAGTACTTCAATGAGATCAATGTGGACAGTTTTAATATTTTCAGTTATCTATAGAGAATGAGATTCATTCATAAATACCTTCACAATAAAATTCCCTAAACTAATGGATTTATGTAGGGAGGAAAATAGAACATGATTTTGAAATGCTAAGTTACCTTTGGTAGTTCTAATTAAATTAATTAACAAGATTTCATATTATATATGAAACACTAAGTTTTTGAAAGAGTCAAAGTTATTAGTTTAAAGATGTGATGCTTAGTTAAAACATTTACTATCTACTAAGTTTACGACTTAATTGGATAATAAAAAGTTACGAGATATATAAAACTAAATATATTTAATAACATGGTTTAAATTTTAGTTTAATAGTTTTTGATACATATATATATATATATATATATGTAAAAATTGGAATTGGAATTTGAATAATGAAGGGTATTAAAGGACTGATTCAAATAACTTTAAAATAATATTGACATTGGCGTTTTATTTTATTTTATTTTCTCGAGCCCATTTGATCACTATCCTGTAAATGGGGTTTTCAACATCTGGTCTATTGCACTATCAATCAACATTAAAATTTGATAACAACAGTTGTCCGGCAAAACCACTTGTGTTTTCTCATCCCCCCGCGGTAATTTCATCAAGCTCGCTATCGCTGCCTTTCAATCTCCGGTGTATATGAATTGCTAAGACTTAAAACAATGTTTAATCCCAAGTTTGTTCACTATTGTTGAGTTATTTTATGGGATTATTATGACAAGTTTAAGGTGGCTTTGGAGTTATAACGGTCTTGTTTCTCTTTAAAATTTTCATAGACAGAAAATGCCTGTATCGCACAAAGTATTGTAAAAACGTGTCCGGAAACTTCAGGCTTGGCACCTTATATTTGACTATTTCCGATCTGTGCGGGCCACAAAGTCTACCCGATCACACGTAAAACGTCGTCATCCAAAAGTCGAAAGAGAATTCTTAATTACCAAGTCAATAGGACGGAGCATTATCAGGCACAATATGATATGTTTCGGTCACAATCAAAAATAAAGGAGAACTAAACAAAACGCCTTTTTTTTTTTTTTGCTAAACATTTAGAAAGTGACATACAAACAATGGATAAGTAAAAAGATATATTAGACCAATTAAAGGAAAAGATCGAAATGATCTTGAAGGCAATGATGATACTATTTGATTTCGCACGCAAACTCGGCCCCTTCAGAAAATTATTTTTTTAATACTGGAACCAATCTCAATTAAAATTTCCATTTATATATAAAATCTTCATAGAGTCTGCATTAATTTTACTTCTTCCATGTTTTCTCAGTGAGGAAGAAACGATCAACTTACGCTCATAATTTTAGTGAATGTTGCCGTCCATCTTGATCAAGTTTGTTGTGATCAGAGTATATAATTAGGAAACTAAGAACAAGTCGATGTGAATGGAGAAATTTCCAAGCACCAGCTGCCAAATCCAGATGGCCTCTAATATTATACGTAGAAGATATTACCACGCACCTCTTACGCCCACAAGCGCAAAGACTTTCCCAAGCAAAACCAAACCGCGTCGATTTACACCATCTAATTCCGCGTCGCTATCCCAATCAAAACATAAATTCACACAACGCCTGACACCTCTCTATGTATAAATATAGTGATGCCACGCACACCGATACCATACCTAAATCATACTTTGCCTATTTTCTTCCACCATTCCAATTCCCAACAAAAAAAAGAAGAATAACCTCTTTCTTCTGTCCCTCTTGCCATGGCAGAAAAACAACCCCATCTAAATGGTGGCTACTACGGCCCGGCAATCCCACCACAACGGAGCTACCATCGTCATCGGAGCTCCGGCTGCGGCTGCGGCTGCTGCCTTTTGAGTTTCCTCCTAAAACTCATAGTCACCGCCGCTATCATCATCGGTGTTGCCATCTTTGTTTTCTGGCTCATTGTACGGCCCAACAGAGTCAAGTTTCATGTCACAGACTCTAACCTCTCACAGTTCAACTTCACTGCGAACAACACTCTCCAATATAATCTCGCCCTCAACGTTACCATTCGCAATCCCAACAAGAAGATTGGAATCTACTACGACAGCATCGAGGCCAGAGCCTTTTATGAAGATCATAGGTTAAATTCTGTTTTCTTGACTCCATTTTATCAGGGACACAAAAACACTACGGTTTTGAACCCGGTCTTTCAAGGGCAGCAGTTGGTTTTGCTCAGTTCTGACGAGTCCACCCAGTTTAATGAAGATAAGACTTCTGGAGTTTATGATATTTACGTGAAGCTTTACCTAAGAATCAGGTTTAAGGTTGGCAAGTTTAAGACGGGCAAGTTAAAGCCCAAGATTGGATGTGACTTGAAGGTTCCTTTGAATAGTGGCGATGGCAGATTGGCTGGTGTTTATGAGACCACCAAGTGCAAGCTTGATTTCTGAGAATTTCATACGCTGGATTGAGTCTTTCATTTGTGTTTTTTACTATTTATTCTTTTGTTATTTCTGTTTTTTCATGCTTCATATACAGATTATGGACACTGGAGAGGGTTGATTTCTTTACTTTTGATTACGTAATATTACACGATTGATCTTGATGTATATTGAATAATGATCTATATATTATTTCCACTCTTCTCAATGTTTAAATTACCCCGATATTGACTCTCTATATTTATAATTGGAATGCGATTCACATTGATTATCTTCACCTATTCTCCTGTTAAGTACGAAACCCAACCAAGTAGGTTGTGACGTTTGCGTTACTATCGATTTTCTCTTCCTTTTGTTCCACTTATGTGATTTTTAATTTTAATTTTTGCTTTTATTTTTAGTTACTATTTTTTTCAAATAGAAACAAAATTAAGTTTAATTCTTAATGTTAATATGGTGATATTTTTATTAATAATAATAGTGACATATTAAATAAAACTTAAAAATAAATTATTTTTAATTGATTAAATTTATTTTAATCTCTTATATAATATTCATTAATAAATTATTACTATATTTTATTTTATTTTATTAAAATAAATTTATTTATAAATTAAAATTTATTTTTAATTATTAAATCAAAATTTATTTAAATTTTATATATTGCGATGATTTTTTAATTTTGATTATATTTAATTTAATTAAAGAATTAGATAAAATTATTAAATTAAATTAAATTATTTATAATTTTAATTAATTAAATATAATATTAAATTAAATTATTCATAATTTTATTATTTATTAATATATTTCAAATTTA
>JANITW010000010.1:4114527-4134965 GCA_027564335.1 Erythroxylum williamsii | reverse complement strand
CTTGAATTGATAAATTGTGAATTGCTATGATGTGGAAAATGCATTGTGATGTGTTTATGCTATGTTATGCATTGAAATATGTATGACATTTTGATGAGAATTGAATTGTGATTATGTCATGTTATGCATTGACAAATGCTTGACATTTTTATAAGATTGTTATGCCATTGAATTGAATTATGACATTTTGGTATAAGAAAACCATGAGAAAATGAGATTTCAATATGATTGTTTTGAGCATGTGATTGTGTTTGGGCGAGAGAGGAATCGTTTCGTAGTCACGTGCACGTCGACAAAAGCCTTCTCCCGGCTGCCCGCTTGTGGCCCACGAGATCCGAAAAATGGACTCGTTTCGTTCACGATGTAAACTTTGATTTTGCAGTTTTATTTCACGGAACCCTCGAGCCATTTGGTTGTGCATTTGCATTTGATGTGCTAAGCTATGCTTTGAATTGAGTTTCATCCAATATATGATGATGTTGTGAATTATGAAATGGGAATTAAATTGTGAATGTTGAATTGTCATTATGAAGTGTATGCCTATATGAGATATGTATGGAAATTGTGAATGCTAAGATTTCTTGTTAGTCTTTTTGGATATATATATATATGTATGATTATGTAGCTCATTGCCAATGGCTATGAATTAGTTAGCTACTGAGCTGTGTAGCTCAACCCATAATTTTCCTCCTCAGGTGCGAATCGAGAAGAGTAACGACCCTTGCAAGGCATTTGGGACACTCCAAGATAGCTAGGAGTCTTTGTATTTAGCAACATTTGGCTAGCTTTATAGGCATATCAAACATGAGCATCATTTGTATTTTGTATTAAGTTGATGTATGTGTTGATATGTAAGTAAAGCTTGTTTAAACATTGATTTTGTTTTCAAATGAGAATGAGAATTGAGAAGTTCATTTTGTATGATTATGTTTCATTAAAGCTTGAGATTGATGGATGAGTTTATGTTTGGTTGAGAATTCCATTTGTTACTAGTGTTAGAAGAATATGTTGATTTTGGGAAGGATGTGTGTGATGAATCCTTTGGAGTTGAGTTTCAATGATGTTTGTAGTTGTTTGATGGATTGAAGTGGTTTATTTGTGGTATTGGAGAAGAATATGAGGTAAGGGGAAGTTAGGATGGGTTTAGGAACCTTTGGAGGGGTTTTAGGGTGGAAAATTGGTGATAACAGAAAGTTACACGGCCTGACCATGTGATTTCACACGGGCTGTATTTTTCTAGTGCAAGAATGCTATTCCAACAGAAAGTTACACGGCCTGACTGTGTGATTTCACGCGGGCTGTGTTTTTCCAGCGCAGGAACGCTATTCCAACAGAAAGTTACACGGCCTGACCGTGTGATTTTTACATGGTCCGTGTAATTTGACCCCCCATAACGACAAAATTTCAAATTTTGGTCTTCATGAAAGTTGTAGTCCTAGATGTATGCTTTCTAACTGTCTAAAAAGGAAGTCAATCCGACATCTATAGCGAGAGTTATGACATTTGCGCGAAAGTATGTTCAGTAGGAATCAGGATATGAACATATCGGATTTGTTTAGCCATAATTCCTTTGTCCTACCTCCGAATGAGGGGATTCTTGAGGAGTTAGATTCCTAACACGTTTTCCTACCTCTACCTAAAAATTAGTAGCATTTGGATTTAAATTCAAAAGTTTGAAGGAAGGAAGAGAGGGGTCGGTTTGGAAAGCGTGATTGAGATATGAACATACCTTGGATTTTTAAGCATAGCTTGAGCTATAGAGCTTCGAATGAGGTGGTTCTTGTTTCTAAATGAACTAGAGAATAAGAGCTCCATTTTGAAGAAGTCAATTGCGATTTTTATGATTTTGTTGTGTGGGCTCACCTTTGTGGCTTGAGATGTCATACGAATGAAGACGGTTCGTTGAGGGTTAAAGAATTTGGAAACCCGCTTATGTTATCGACTCCGGTTCGATAGTTGGGCTTCGAAAACGGGGCCTAACATAACATCAAGTGCAACATTATCTTCTTGTTGGGCATGAATACTACTGCCTTCAACATCCCCATTATCATCTTAAACACCAATAAAAGAAATTTCACTACTAATTTCATAGTTCAATCTTTACTTTCTATCTTTTTCATGTTGATACTCTTCAAGCAAAGTCTTCATTTTCCATTTGATTTCATGACCCTTTCTTATAAGGCTCCAAATTACCTTTGATCCTAGCTAAATACTTCTTTAATCTGGTGATTTCCCCGCCTTTTAAATTTTTGTTACAATAAAAACAAATAATATGGTTCTTCATTCTAAGAACCAATCTAGCATAAGCCCAAACTGGATCATTGAATCTTCGTATACTTGAAGCAACTGAATTATCAAAAGTACTTGAACTTCATTGCATTTATCTATAATATAAATAAAGATATAGATCAAAGTTAAATTAATAACTTTATTTCAAAATAAAGGACTCATAATTTCATTACTACTATCATAAAATATGTATTGTTCAACTTAAAAGTCAAAACTAACATAAGAGCACTTACATCTTATATAGCTCATTTTGTTTGATTACATGATTTAACTATAAACTAAAGACATACACTCACAAAACAACGTTTTCTTTTAGAACCCTCCTAGCCCCACCTTAGACGCTCTAAGATCCTTTTTCAAAATCTATTTTATTTACTTATACAATTCAATTTATAATGCTTATCATTATTTTTTAACTAATTTTTATCAACATTATTACTAAAATCCTAATTCCCAACTTTAATTTTACGATCTTTCTTTCATCAATCTTAATCAACATTCTTAGTTTATTACTTATGTTAACTCTGCAATCAAGAGTTAACATACACTACATAATTCAATTTCATCCAAAACAATTCAATAAGAACTAACAATTCAACATACATAATTACTGCACAACACAAAGTCACAAGACACAAATACACAATTCATCATAAATTCACAATTTACAATTCAATATTCATTTATCTATTCAATATTAAAAACATCAATCAACAAAATTCAATATTTAACATCAATTTACCTAATTCAATAATCCATAATTCTACAATTCCACAAAATTTGTTGCAACTTCATTAGGTTGAATCCCTGGATTAATGGGGGTTGGGTCAGTGGGTTTGCATGAGTGCGTGTGGACTATAGTAATTGGAGACTGTAGAGTTATGGACTATGGTGTAGTGGACCAGTGGTATGGATCAGTAGGTGTAGATGCAGGCCAACAACTTTAGGTGTGGCATTGAGACTGCATCCAACCATCTAAGGGAGGGTGTGACTGTGTTTGATCGTCTGGGTGCCGGAGTCATCTGACTGATGCGACAAGTTGTTGCATTTTCATGATTAACTTGTTACCTTTTGCTAGAATGTATCTTCCTATTTACATCCCATGTTCTTGTTGACATTCAATTATGCTTTAATCACAATCCAAATTCAATCATAACGATGGATTTCTTTCATAGGTGATGAGGTTCCACCATTAGTATTTTCCATTACTAATGTGGGGGACTGGGAAAGTTTTAGGATTATAGACATGGATAAACAGGTTAATATCTTGTTTGACCAAAGTATGATGCATTTTTTGTGATTTGGATGTTATTGACTAATAGTTTACGTTCTGATAAATCAGTTTGGTTACTTGCTCCAACTTTATGTTTTCTCTCTGTGGTAGGCTAGCATTATACGAGCCCTTGATAATAAATCAACAAACCAAAGAGGTTATGTTGATATTGATATAATGGTTTCCTTAAATGCATGGTACAAATAAACATCTGACTAAGAGAGTCACTTCGTCGGAGTTTTCTTACAAAACTTATTTAGGGCTATAAGGTATATGTTATTTGAGTGGCGTTTGTTGTAATAACTAGGTCTATTGGTGTTTCACTTATGTGCTAGGCTTGTGCAATTGATTTTCCTTGCATTTAGCAAAGTCTAAGCATCATTGATTTGTTGGATAAGGCTATATACTTCTTGGGATGAAAGGATCGTTAGGTTAATTCAAGTATTAAACATATGTTTTCTAACTTTTTTTTCTGCTTTGTTATTATCCCTATAGTGTAGGAATTGGTTGTTATCTATTCTAGATTTTAAGGTTATGGAAATACTACCCACTAAGTGTTTATTATTATGCTTCACTAAGAATCAGTGGTAGTGATAAAAAAATCTGCAACAAACCATATGGGTTTGCCTATTTAAATTGTCCATTATTATTTTGTAGAGATATTAGTGAGTTTTTCTTCAAAATCAATAAAAGTTCCTCTTCCTAAATTTTTCTATGCTTTGTTTTTTCTATTTTGGTTTGTTAATATTTTAACAGTTGGTATCAAAGCCAGGTTGCAAAATGGCTTCTACTAGTGTTAATCTAAACTCATCTCAAAACCTTCCTATTTTTACTGGCCTCAATTACTAGTTTTGGCATATAAAGATCAGGATTTTATTTATATCTTATGATTAATGGGATTTAGTTGAAAATGATCTTGGTGATTTTGCAGATATGGAGGAAGGTACAAGGCTAACCATTACTCAAAGAAATGAGCTAAAAGAAAGGAAAAAGAAGGATGCTAAGGCATTACTTCTAATTCAACGGGCATTAGATGAAGCCATTTTCCCGATATTATGTTAGCCATAACTTCAAATAAGGCTTAGGAATTACTTGAAGAAGAATACCAAGGTGTAGACAAAGTTGTTAGAGTGTAGTTGCAAACTGTGCATAGAAAGTTTGAAAATTTACTGATGAAGTCATTAGAATCCATTCAAGAATTCTTCTCAAGAGTTCTTTTGATTGTGAATCAAATTAGGGCATTTGGAGAAGAACTAACAGACCAAAAGGTTGTTGAGAGGGTGTTGTAAAGTCTTCATTCCAAATTTGACCATGTTGTTGCAGCAGTTGAAGAGTTAAAAAATCTGTCAAATACCCTATACAAGAGTTAATGGGGTCTCTCTAAGAAAATGAGCAGCGAATGAACAAGACAACAGAGAATTCTCTTCAGCAAGCCTTTCAATCAAAGATTAATTTGAAGAAAACCTCCAATGATTTAGCAAGTTTTGGAAATTCCAGTTGCGGTTGTGGTAGATCATTTAAAGGAAGGGGTAGAGGAAGAGGAAGAAACAATGGCCAGCAAAGAAAATTTTCTTAAGAAGATAACAATTTTGATTTCATTACTTGTTCATATTATGGTAGAACAAACCATGTTGATAAAGATTGTCGGTGTAAAGAGAAGCATGTTCAAAATAAAAATACTACTCAATGTCACTATTGCAAAAATATGAGCATATTCAGAAGAATTGTTATAAAAAGGCTACTGAATGTTCAAATTCAAAAGATGAACTGGATGATTCTGAGGAAATTTTGTTTATTGCTTGTTTAGCTACTCACAAAGTTATGATTAATGATGTTTGGTATCTTGATTATGGTCGTAGTAACCATATGATTGGTGACAAAAAAATCATTGTGAAATGAACACTGAAGTAAGATTAGGTGACAACAACCAGGTTTAAGTATGTGGTTTGGGTACCATTGCTGTTTTTACAAAATTTGGAAAGATGTTGTTACATGATGTAATGTATGTTCCTGGTTTGGCTCAAAATCTTATTAGTATGGGTTAGTTAATGAAGATGGTTTGTTTAGTTGTCCTTAATGATGATAAATGTATGATTTATGAAAAGAAAAGTATGCAATTGCTCTATTATACTCAAATGGGAAAAGGATAAGATGTTTCCAGTTGTATTTGCTACTGCTCCTATTAGTGTTTTCAAAGCAACCAATAGTGATGATATTCTGCTTTGACACCAAAGGTTTAGTCATCTTAACTTTGGTGGACTAACCTTGTTGTCTGAAGAGAATTTAGTAAATAGCTTCCAAAAGTTATCGGAGAAAGAAAGCTTTGTGAAGCCTGCATGTTTGGAAATCATTATTAAGATAAATTCCCTAAAGAAAGTTTATAGAGAGCTTCCAAACCTTTATTGTTGGTACATGCAGACATTTATGGACCAATGCAAACACTTTCGTTGAGTGATAGTAAGTACTTTTTACTTTTTATTGATGTCTTTTCAAGAAAGAATTGGGTTTATTTTTTAAGAGAGAAGTCATATGCTTTTGAATGTTTTAAAGAATTTAAAGCTATGGCTGAGAAAGAAAGTGGATGCCCTATTTTGAAATTGCAGACTAATCATGGAGGTGAGTTTAATTCCACATAATTTGAAAATTTATGCAACTTTTATAGCATCCAAAGACAATATACAATCAATTATACACCACAACATAATGGTATTGCAGAGTGAAAAAAATAGAATTATTATTAAAGCAACTTGGAGCGTGTTAAGGGAGAAAAAACTTCTGAAGAAATTTTGGGTTGAAGCTGTAAAGGTGGTTGTTTATCTTCTCAACAAATTTCCAACTCAAGCTATTCAAGAGATGACTCCTTATGAAGCATGACATAGCTGTAAACCCAATGTAAATCACTTAAAAACATTTGGTTATATTGAATGTGCATTTGTACCTAATGAATTAAGAAGAAAACTGGAAATGTATTTTTGTTGGCTATAACAAAGAAACTAAAGGCTATAGGTTGTTTAATCCAATTTTTGAGAACCTAATTATTGGTCGTGATGTTGTCTTTAACAAAATGATGCTTGGGATTGGAAAGATGTGAATGAGCAACCTAGTTACATGATTGAAATTGATGATCGTGAGCTAACAGTCTATGTGGAAGCTTCTTGTTCAAAATCTTCTTCAGAATCAACTCCTAAAAGGGTGAGAAGTCTTATTGAAATTTATGAATCTTGTCAATATACTGGTCTTATTTTAGAATCGAGTAACTTTGAAGATGCAATATGTGTAGCAATGGAAGATGAGATCAAAGCAATTGAAAAGAATCAAACATGGACATTAGTAGACTTGCCGGAAGGAAAAGAAGCAATCAGTCTCAAATGGATTTACAAATCCAAGCTCAATCCTAATGGCTCTTTGCAAAAGTATAAAGCACGGTTAGTAGCCAAAGGATATGCTTAAATTCTAGGTACTGACTTCACTGAGACTTATGCTCCTATTGCTAGGTTTGACACTATTCAAACTCTTTTGTCTTTGGCTATTAATAATGGCTGGAAAGTCTTTGGTTAGATGTAAAACCTGCATTTCTCAATGGGGAGTTGTTACAAGATGTATTTTTTGAACAACTTAAAGGTTTTAATGTGAAAGATCAAGATTGCAAAGTGTATAAACTGCACAAGGCACTCTATAGGCTCAAACAAGCTCCAAGGGCTTGGTATAGCAAAACTGACTCTTATTTTACTAAATTGGTTTTCAAAAGAGTCATAATGAACCTACACTTTATGTGAAAGTTCACGAAACTGATATTTTGGCTGTTTGTTTATATGTGGATGACATGATTTATACTGGGAGTTCATAAAAAATGATAAAACATGTTTAAAGAGTCTATGATACAAACCTTTGAAATGTCTAACGTTGGTTCATTGTATTATTTCTTGGGAATTGAAATTGTTCAAGATTCACATGGTATTTTCATTTGTCAAAAGAAATATGTAGTGAATTTTTTAAAAAGAGCTGGAATGGAGTTATGCAAAATTGTCAAGACTCCACTGAACACAAATGAAAAATTATGTTTGGATGATGTGGTTGAAAGGGTTGATAAGAAAATGTTTAGAAGCATTGTAGGAAGTCTTATGTATCTTACTCATACATGACCTGATATTGTTTATTCAGTGGGTCTTATTTCTCATTCATGCGTAATCTAAGCAAGATTCACTTTGGACCAGCCAAAAGGATTCTTCAATACATTAAAGGAACATCAAGCTTTGGCATCTGGTATTAAAATCAAATTCAAATACTCTTGTTTGTTTTATTGATAGTGATTGGGCTTCTAATGCAGATGATAGGAAGAGCACAACAGGTTATTTAATTAATCTTGGTTCTGGAGCAATTTCATGGTCCTTCAAAAAACAAAAATCTGTTGCACTTTCAAGCACTAAAGTAGAGTATGTTGCTACTGCAACTATGACTTGGCAAGTGTTTTGGCTGAGGACAATATTAAAAGATTTGAGGTAAGAGTAGAAGGAAGCAACTATTATTTTCTGTGACAATAAATCAACTATTGCTTTATGCAGAAATCATGTTCAGCAAGGGAGAACAAAGCATGTGGAGATCAAATTTCATTTCATTCGTGATTTAGTTGCTAAAGGAATTGTTCAAATGTAGTATCTCAATATTGAGAACCAGCCAGTAGATATCCTAAACAAAGCATTATCGGAAACAAGGTTTAATCAATTTCGAGTGGGAGTTGAGGACATCCATCCTTGAATTAAGTTGTGGATTATTGGGTTATTTCAAGTATTAAACATGTTTTTTTTACTTGTTCTTTTTCTGCTTTGTTGTCATCCCTATAGTTTAGGAATTGACTGTTATCTATTCTAGATTTTAGGGTTGTGGAAATACTACCCACTAAGTGTTTGTTATTATGCTTCATTAAGATTTGATGGTAGTGATAAAAAAATTTGCAACAAACCATATGGGTTTGTCTATTTAAAGTGTCCACTTTCATTTTGTAGAGATGTCAGTGAGTTTTTATTCAAAATCAATAAATGTTCCTCTTCCTATTTTTTTTTCTGTGCTTTGTTTTTTTGTTGTTGTGGTTTGTTAATATTTTAACAAGGACATAATACTGAAAGGATCACATATATCAAGGTTTCAATAATCCTCTCATGAATGAAATGTCATAATTGCTTGCTGAATGCTTTGATAAATCCGAATCCTTTGTTCCGTGATAATATCAATCACTTATAGCATGCTTGTTTCAACAATCTTTAAGATGCCATATCTAGTAGTTAATTGTTGTTTCAGTTTGTATGGATGGTCTATCGGATTCCATTTAGCATCTTCCTAGCTTGTTATTGAGTCATAAAAGCTACATTGTTGTTTTATTCCCGTTGAACTTAATGTTTCAGTCCTGCGTACAAGCTTTCGTTCAAGATAGTGAAAATTAAGAAAATCTTAATATTAAGGATCGAAGACTCCTTCCACACACTGTTGCTGCATGGTATCTGTGAGATAACTATTGTAATATATCGTGGAAGTTGAATATGATTGTTATGACACAGGATTTTGTTGTGTAGTTTCGAGTACGATTTGAAATTATATCCTTGGGTTATACTTCTTTGTGCTTATTGTGGTGATTGTAGGAAATCTGTCTCTTTGCAGTTTTACAACTTGATTTTGGTGACTAACAAAATCAAAGGGCACTGAATTAATAAAGATTATAAGGATAAAGAAGAAGAAAAAAATGTAGTTGAGCTCATGAATATCACATTAGCCTGCCTCCTAAAAATGTCTAAGGAAATAATCTGGTAGTTCTATGAACATGATGGGAAATTCAACATATGTCCATGAATAGGATGTCTCCAGTATTCCTTCCAAGACTCTTAACGTCTACTGATGCAATATTAGATTTATAAATCAATTAAGATGCAACAGTGAACTGTAGAATTGTTAAAGCTTAATTATCTCTATATATTGTGCCCATCTTTTTGGGATCAACAAAAGAAGTTAGATTGCAGGGTTATAGATCTGAGTTTCAGTTCTTGTAGTTCCCTCCAAGGAACTTTATTTATAAAAAAAAAGTCTGCACAAGGAACTTATTTGGCCTTAACATCCGATGTTATGAACTATAAAATTTATAATTTTTATCAACATTATCTCTAAAAATTATAATAATAAAATTTTGAAATAACAACAATGGATTTATATACATTAATATTACTTTTCACATATTTCACATACAAACAATCACTATAATTAATATAAAAAAGATTATTTAATCATCTTATAGATATAAAATTAAAGATAATATAAACAATTTAAAATACTACAATTCTATCATATAATAAATAATAATTACATCAAAATATCAAATAAAAATAATAATAAAGATCCATCAGTCTCAAAATATCACAACAAGAGTTCATGTTAAGGAAATAATCAACTAGAAGTAAAAACTGAGACAATAAAATTTACAAGTATATTTTTATTACATATATAGAATTTAACAAATATATATCAAATATAAAAGAAATTAAAATAAGTGAAGAAATGAAAGTTGGAGTATCAAATATTCGCTCAAATCGCATTAATCTCAATTCTCATTTGGTATAAAATCTTTATTATTGAGAGGAGTCTCATCATCACTGTCATTCAAATTTATCGAACCAAATGACATATTAATACTTTATCATCCAAGATTATCTTTCAAATTATTCTTATTTATCAAACACGGTTCCTTAGAAACCTAATACACTAAAAGATCAATATGGTTAAGACAAATTGAATCTACAAAACTATTTATTCTATTAAGAGTCCTAATAAACAAATAAAATTAAATTATTAAAAAATTACTAAAAATTATACTCAATTTAATAATGATAATGGCATACCTTTTTCAAAGCTTTAAGTTATACTGAACAAAGACCAAGTCTTTCAATCTTTTGTGTTCCAATCTATTCATTTTCTTAACAGATGAATTCAAATGTTCTCTAATTCATTTCACACCATGTTACAGCCACACATTGACTCAAAATTTAAATTATAATTCTTTGCAATTCTAGAATACCACTTCCGAGTTAGTCTTACCAAGTAACTGTAAGACAATAAAAGTAATATTATAAGCAAAATAAAGTGATGATTGATTTTTAAAAAGTAAAAAAGGTTATCTGGATTAAGCTTATCGCTTTGACGAATAACAATGAGCATTCCAAAATTACCAGAAGCAACAATTGCTATAATAATTAATAGCATTACCCTATTAACTTCATCTTTTCTTGTAAAATTTAGGCTAAAATAGACACTAGGATTAAAAATGTCATAACTGTAAACGATAAAGAGTAAAGTTACTTTTTCTATCTCTTATTAATGACTACAAGATAAAGTGTGTATAAAGGACTATTTTTTAGATTGGCCTTGATTGCTTCTTTTGCCCTCTTTATGAAATCATAAAAATAACCCGTTAATGTCTTTTTATCACTATAGCAGGCCATGTATTCTCACCAAAGGCCCACAAACTCATATTATAAATTGGCACTGAGATCAAAATTCATGATCATTAAATATAATTCTATAAACCTCTACTCTAGCATTAGATTTGCCATACTACGATGCGACCCACTTACTAGTTGTAAACATTTGCTTCAACTTCTTCTTCATCAAAACAAACACTAAAGTGATAAGACATTAGTCATAAACCTTGTAATAATAGAACAACACAAATTCTTACCACTAGTAAAATCCTTCTTCATCAAATTTAGGACCCATATATGATTGTAGATAAACTTGGTTACTTGTTTTGATTTCTATATAGTCTCATCAATGATAGAAAATATTTAGCATCTCTTACATTTTCAATATCAGGTTAATGCAATAACAACACAAGGAGTCCAATAAAAATAATTATATTTGCTCTACATTCTTTTCCCATCTATTTTATAAGCACAATTATTGTCAATAATCAACTAAACAATATTTTCTAGCCTAAATTCATTCACAATTTCACTAAACATCTAAAACATCATTATTTCTATCAAGGCTAGATGCATCAATAGACTTTAAAAATATTTTCCCCTTAGTAGAATAAACTAAAAAATTGATAATATGTTTATGTCTTCTATTTGTTTAACCATCATATATGATTGAACACCCATAAGTGCCCAAGTTATTTTTCTTTTATCCAAATATTTCTTTATTTTATAAATAGAGTTGCTTAGAAGTTTGCCTCTATAGTTATCAATTGAAGAAGCCTTATATCTTAGACCATAAGAAGCAATAACATCTGCTATGGGCCGGTAATAATAAGACTGGGCAGCTTAAAATGATACATCTAAATCATATCACCATCTAGTCATTTCCATGTCCACATTATAAGTCACTTCTTTAGATTATAAGGTACTACGAATTAAAAGTTGAGCTTTAGGAGTTGTTTATAGTGCAAAAAAGTTAGATACTTGTCTTTTTCTTTTTCTTACCTCATATGCAATATTCCCTTCTTGTTGAATAGGAATACCACTATCTTCAACATCCTCTTATCATCCTAACCAATGGAAAAAGAACTTTCACTACTGATTTCATATTTTAGTGTTTTCTATCTTTTTCATACTAATACTCTTCAAGTAAAGTCTTCATTTTTTATTTCATGTCATGACTCACTTTTATAAGGCTCTTCATCACCTTTATCTCAACTAAATGCTTCTTTAATCTAGTGATACTTCTACCTTTTAATTGCTTGATGCAATACAAACAAATGGTATAATTCTTTATTCCAGGAATCAATCTAGCATGAGCATAAGTTGGATAATTAAATCTTCCTAAAACGGTAAAATTATTAGGAGTACTTAAACTTCCTCCATTTTTTTGTAAAAATAAATGAAGACATGTTTCAAAATTAAATTAATATATTCATATTCAAAAATACAGTTTTTGTATATAACATCATTACATAACTATGAAAATTCAATATTCAATAATAAGTATATCTGGATTATAGATAAATTTTATCTTACATATGTCTTTATTTATGATAACACACATTACAAAAATGATTTTTCTTTATGATAACCCTCATTCCAAAAATGACTTAGACGTTAACAATTTCACAATATGTTGAGTAATGAATATTCTTTCATAAGTTCACATAATATTTTCTACTGTGTGTTTAACTATCCATAAGATAAAATGATAAATGTGTATTTACTATCCATAAGATAAGATTAACATTTATAATATTATTTCCTAATGAGAACAATGCATAATATAAAAATCCAAATATTTAATTTTCTTAACTTAACTGCATATATTACATGATTTAATTATATATTAATTATTATAGTTAAATAATTAATCATGGGGTGTTTTTTTAGCTGATCAGCCAAAATTAGCTATTTGACTTAGTCAAACAACTAATAGATGTGTTTGGTTGATTAGCTGGTTGGGTTGAATCAGCCAATCCAACCAGCCAATCCAACCAGCCAAAACCAATCAGCTACGGAGACCAGCGTTTGGGATAATTCCAAACTCAAAAAGTCATGTTTGCCCCAAACATCTTCGATCGTCTCTCTCATTTCCTTCCGAAGGTCTCACGTATCCTAGGTCAGATTTTAGGTACCAGAGGAGGACTTCTTGTGAGTTCTGGTCTGATTCGGGCAGTGATAGGTCTGAAGACCGGAAGTTTAGTGAGGTTGATGCGATTAAGGAATTGGGTTTTTTGGGTTATGGAAAAACTGAGTTGAACGTTGAAGGGATCAGTGAAATTAGGGGTAACAAGGGTGAAAAAGAGAAAATTGAATCTTTTGAAGATAAAATTAGCAATATAGAAGAGAAAAGTGAATTAGGTTTTGAAGATAATATGAAAAATCAATTGGGTTTTGAAGGAGTTGAAGAAACGAAAAGTGAAGGTATGGGCTTGGCTGAGTTTCGGAGCAATTCAGGTGGTGATGGTGTGGTTCTTGATGATGTTGGGAAGGCGAGGGAGCGTGTTGCGGTTTCAGACGAGTTGGATGGTGGAAATTTGTCGGCGGAGGGCAGTTCGAGTGTTGTTGCTGTTGGTGAGAAGAAGCAGCCGGGTGGTAAGTTGGAGAAGAGGAAATTCGAGTGTTGTTCAACGGTTAAGATGTGTTGTCGTAAAGGATGACTAAATTAATGATCTCTTTAATCATGGATTGCTGGAAACTGAATTTTGGTGGGTGATACAATATTTAATTTAACCAAAAAGTAAATGAATCTAGTACTCTACTCCTTCCCACTAAGAAGCATACACGTCCTCATTCTATTTACAAAAAATTAAAATAACTTTTTAATTGTTGGGAATAATGATCTTATTACTATTTTTTCACAATTTCGTAATTCCTTATTATGTTTAAATACAAATACATAAACACCCTTTTCAAGCTTTCCTTTCTTCTCTCTCCACACAGAGTTTCAAATTTTCACAAAGATTAACATATGCAAATTGGATTATTTGTTTATGATGTGATCATAGGCTTAGAATGACCACCCAACAAATTTTTACCTTATTATTTGATCGGTAGATTGGTAGTGTGTAAATTTTAATTAATAACTCTTGATAATTCATAAGCATACAATTCGTTAGAATAATACCAAAGGTGTCGATCCCACGAGTAGGGAACTAATCTAATCCTAAAATTTAAGGTCAGAAACAAATCACATAAGCTCAAAATGTAACGAAACTAAAAATAAGAATTTAATTCAATCACTTAAATTAAAAATCAAATATGAAAATACTAATTATTTAACTTTAGATTTCTTACTACTATTATTTGATAGCACCGGCATTGCACAAATAAGAATATTCATTGAAATATTAAAATATATAATATTCATATTCTTATTTTTTTTAAAGTCACGTCCTTATAAGTCATTTTACACTTAAACAGCTAATTTTACCAAACATCTTTAACAAACAGCTAATGCAATCCACTGGTCAAATCAGCTGATAGAATCAGCTATCAGCTATCAGCTGATTGCCAAACAGGGCCATAATAACCGAACAATAAATTTAATTAACTAATTTATTTAACTAAAGGTAAATGAAATAAAAAATACCATATGATTATTGTTTTTTTATAATTCATCTTATACCTTATAATTATGTAAAATTTAGTCCATTTTTTTTGGTCAGATTTATAAATTACTGAGCTGGACTATTTAAAACTAAATATTTTATTGCACAAATTTCCGATTAAATTTATCCTTAAATTTCTATATTTAAAACGTAATGGTCCTTAAATTGCCAAAAAAAGGGGATAATCCTATTTTGCCATTTGCTAATAGTTATGGGATGAAATTTACAATAAGTGCAATAAAATATTCATTAAAACTATAGTGTATTTCAATTATGAGTTTTATAATGTAAAATACCAATAAATTAATAGATATGGTGCCTTTATAGTAGATCAAAGATCAGTTATTGCTTTGTGCTTTTATATTTCGCGTGCGTATAGAACGATTACAATAAAGGTTTCCTTAGATTGTTTTGAATTTGGATTTACAGTTTGAAGTGCCTTAACATTTTAGCTTTGGATGATATGGCAATTGAGAAGGCTATTTACGCAGATTTTGTTGTTGTTGTTGTTATTATTATTATTATTATTATTATTATTATTATTATTATTAATAACTTCATTATTCTTATTAACTTTATTATTCTTCTTATTATTAAATATTGTTATAAATTTTCTACTTTTTATTAAATTATCAATTGTTTATTATTAAACTTCTTATTATTATTATTATTATCATTATTATTATTATTATTATTATTATTAATTATTTAAATTTTGTACTTATGACTATTCTTATTGTTGCAATTATTATTATTATTATTATTATTATTATTATTATTATTATTATTATTGTTATAAATTTTCTACTTATTATTATTCTTATTATTATTAATATTATTAACATTATTATTTTTATTATTAATTTTATTATACGAAATTAATTAATTAATTAATTATTATAAGAACAACTTCATTTTCTAGTGTTCCTATGGATTCAAATGAAGGGTCAAAATATATAAGCTAAAATCATAGGACGACTAATCCTCAAGACCATCATTAATACTGATAGCAAACCAATCCTAAACTATCATCTGTGCTGAGCTGGGGCACTTCCATTTCCACAGGCCTCTATATATTTCCTTGCAAGGGTATGGGCTTTTGTGTTTGTGAACATGTAATGCGAGAACCAAGCAAATACATGGGAATGAGAAGAATCTGCATATTACAAACCCATTATTGTTAACTTTTTTTTTCAACGGAAAGAAATCTTTAATACAACACCAGTAAAACAACCCAATAAGTAAAACTTGCAAAAGACAGCCTACTCGATAATTTGTCATGTAAAAAGCATTTGCTTGAACTGTCCTAAAGAACAACTCAACAAAATTGGAATTTGATATCAAAAGCTCATGCTGCAGTCTCCTTCTTAAGCTTTGCAAGCTCTTGCCTTATCAATCCACCCCTCTTGATCTTTGCCAGCATCAGCTTCAACCTGTCAAAATCATTAAGAGCTGCCCGTCTCTTCCTAACAATGAGTTTTCTTCCCCAAGAGCTATTCTCCCACTTGTTCTTAACATCAGCCTTCTCCATTGCTTCAATGAGGTTCTTTTTCTTGGGAACCCTGTTGATGTCAATCTTGATATCAGTAAGTGAAAGCCTCTTCAAGTTCATCTGACTCCTCACCATATCAGGGGCATCAACCAAAGCCTGTTGCATCAAGAGAAGGAAACTCACACAGTTTAATGGACTTCAGACTACAAACATATAATTAAAAAATCATCATCAGAAGTTTATGTAAGTCCATAGATGTTATGCCCAAAGAAATGCAGACACACGAGAACATCAAGAACACTGATTCGCAGAAAACTAAAAGAACAGAGAAAGAATAAACAACATCTGAAGCCTGTCATGATTTTAATAGAAAACATAATCATCATAAACAACCAGTATCTCCTTCTGAATCGATGAAAACGATAATCTCAGCTGTACATTTTAGCATTAGAAAAAATGAAAAATAAAAAATAATATAATTGAAGTAAGAGAGGATAAAGAGGAGTACTCTGTTCTGGTCGAGGACATCGACGATGACAACGAGTTTGCCGTAGTCCTTGCCGTAGTTGACGAGAGCCACCCTTCCAATCTCCACGTATCTCTTGAAAGGCTATAACAACATTAACAAAAATCAACATTTCAGTGCAACAATCAGTATGGAAATCAACAACAGACCGTTGAGATTCAATACAGAGATAGAGATAATCACCATCTTGGCGTCGTAGGTGCAAGAGAGCAAAAAACTCCAACAGCCCTTAGCACGAAAGAATGAGATCCTAGGGTTTTTTATGTTATATATATACGAATACCGGCATGGGCTTGGTACTGCTTATACTGGGCCGGACTGCAGGTGATTAGGTAGTTGGACCGATTGTGTTACCACCATCTCTTTAAATAATAATACTAATTGATAACCTGAAATTCTTAAATAACTCAAAAGATGCCGGCCGGTGAGAACAGAAGTTACCAGTTACCGATAACTGACACACTTGTGTTCTGTTTCATTTCGTAACGGACTTCACAACCACTGTAACTGTACATATTTTGAAAGCAAAAACAAATGGTAAATTAAATTAAAATGTGTTAAAGAGTAGAATCCCAGACTTCTCCACTATTCGTAAAAACCAAAGAGAGGTTCCCAGTTCCCACTCTCATCATCTTTTCTTCGTTTCGCTTTCCCACGACTACAAAGATCCCTCATTCATCATCTCCTCTCTGATAAAACAGATCTGATCGAGCAAAACCCATCTGGTAAGTTGTCTCCTCTCTCCTTTGCCCGGGCAATTGTGTTACTTAATGTTTACTGGTTATGTAAGTTTGATAAATTTCGGTGTGGATGTTAAAGAGGATCATGGAAGGAACAGTGTTTACTCCATCGCTCGAAGGAATGAAGCACATCAAAACCGAAGAAGGCCACATGCTCACTAAACCTTTCTTGGATTGCTGCAAACTGATCTTGCCTGTTATTGGTATTTCTCTTCAATCGTTTTTTTTTTTCCATTTATCGTCATTTTATTTTCTCTTCATGCTTTGATTGAACTTTTTCTTTAATTGTTGGGGCTGACCCAATAATGATTAGAGAAGTTTGGAGCTGCTATGGCCCTCGTTAAAACCGACATCGGCGGTAACATTACGGTAAAGTCTTCGTGCAAACAGATCTGTTTCTCTATGTGTTTGTGGTTTTTGCTTGTTGGTGCTGATTTGGGTTTTTTGGTTTTACTCTTATAGCGATTAGAAACCAAGTATTTGACCAATCCAACCAAATATAATCACTTATACACAATGGTTGAGGAGGAGGTACAAGCCAAAACGGCCAAATCTTCTTCTAGCTGTACCAATGGCCTTCTTTGGCTCACCAGGTCTGGTTTTCCTGTAATCCAATTGATTCTACTCTTTTTAGTGTTTATGGATGAGGATTCCTTGTAGCTTGGGGACTAGAGCATCCCGTTTCTTATGATCAATGCTTTAATGTGACGCTTTTCCTTACAAACTAATATTGGAGTTTAGGTTGGTGAAGAGTACTCCGCATGGTCTTCACTGGCTGTTAAAAGGATTATGAGTTACTATATACTCTTATAGATCTATCATATTTATGGATTCTTCAGGGCGATGGATTTCCTGGTGGAACTTTTCCGTGATTTGCTTGCACATCCAGATTGGACAATGTCACAAGCCTGTCAAGATGCCTACTCGAAAACATTGAAGAAATTCCATGGCTGGCTTGCTAGTTCAAGTTTTAGTGTAATGTTTTTTAATGCTATTTAATACTATTTGGAATTCAACCTTGTGAGACGTTGACTTTTAGCTGATTGGCTACAACGTAGCAGTTTTCATAAGTTATGTTTTTCCTCTTGGAGCTTGCTTAAACATTGATCTGGACAAATGTCTTCCTTCTTTGCACATTTTACTAATTTTATCTTTGGAGTTTACATTCAATTCTTTTCAATATATTCAGTCACTGGTAAAAAAAACTTTTGCTTTTATTATGAAGATACTAATGCATTCATGATAAGGAACACTTTTATGTTCTTTAATCTGGAGTTCGGATATGAGTCTTCTACAAGGATCCTGTCAGTGCAAATATACATTTCATGCAATAGGATATATTTTTGCAGTTGTCTGTGTATTGTGGTGAATTATGTTAGCACAAAATTTTCTCACTTTATATAAGTTGCTTTTTAAGACTTCATCTGATGGTGAGTTGCAGGTTGCCATGAAGCTTGCTCCAGATAGGAAGAAGTTCATGGAAGTGATTGCTGGCTCAGGTGATATTGGTGCTGATATGGAAAATTTTTGTTCAACCTTCTCTCCGTTTCTTGAAGAGAATCACAAGTTCCTGGTAAGATTTTACAGAACCGTCATGGCTTTGTTTGAGATTGCTGATATTATTGTAAGTGACCTTGAATTAGGTTCTTGTATAAAGCCTTCAATTAAGACATTTTTTTAATAGTTAGGGGATGAAGACTATAAAATAACAAGTTTAGCTGCCCTTTTTTGCCTATTCCTTCTTTTGTTACATAATAGTTTGTGGTTTTCAGCACTGCTATTCTAAATTAGGTTAAATCACTGGCAACTACATTTGCCAAATATGGACTGGATTGTACTCCTCCAAATAAAAGAACAAAAACACTTAAATCAAGAACTTATGGGAGAGCTAAGGGGCAGGAAGTTTTAGTGTAGCCATGAGGGGTTTGGCTTGACAGTAGTAGTAACGTAAGAGTACCTTTCTGTCCTGGTAGATATATGGGGTGAGGGAGGGATATTTGCATATATTTCTGCTTTCAGATGAACTAGAAAGAGAATCGAGTTTCAGTGTGCAAGTAGATATTCTTTTGTTCCCTGTGCCCCTCGTAAATTGCTATTCGATGTCATCACCTTACACTCACCGATTATAATTTTTCATGCAGGCTAGTGTTGGCTTGGATGATATGAAAGCTTCATAGTTCATCATATCTTCATGATGCATGTTTTGATGTTTCTGCTACTTTTCCTAAATAGCATCCCACCTTTCATCAAATTTCACCAGGAAGACTCATTGTGAGTGTGACTTGAGAATAATATTTTCTTTCACAAGAGTGGATTATTGGAACATTAACTCGGAAAGTTTAGTAGCTTATCAAATTTTCTAATATTTACTTAATATGCTGTGTAATGTAATTTATCCATGTTCGGTTGGAATAATCAACTCTCCAACTTATCAAGCTTACACTGGTTCTGAATCTTCAGATTGTGTTATGCTTACCATTTGTCTTCATTATTGATCATCACCAGACATTCGATTATTAGAAATGAATGCCTGATATAAGATAGATTCTGAAGCGATTTCAGGTGCCTGTTGAAGAAAGTTGGCAAAATCTGGCACTATAAAATTTGAATCCCTAATGAATGAGATCTTCTGCGAGCTATTTCAGTTAGGCTATAGCATTGAATGATTCCTCTGAAAAGGGATTGTAGCCTCCCATTATCATTTGGAAAAGGAGATAGTGAGAGAAAATCAATATCAAGTGAAAAGAAGGTAAGAATAAAATTTCCCTTCATATAAGAAAATATAAAAAGTAACACAAAATTTTGAAAAACTTGTCACTTTCTACATTTATGAAAAACAAAATTATAATAGAAAACCGAAATTTTAAGTTTTTATATAAACTTTTTTTCATAACAAATCAATGAAAATGGCAATAAATTGATGATGTTCAAAAAATGCAAAAAAAAAGGGAAGAAAAGGAACATAATTATTTATATTGCGTGTTAGCGGTTTGATTTTTTATTTTGATATTATGAAATTATTATTTATTTTTATATAATATTAT
>JANITW010000010.1:3947561-3974255 GCA_027564335.1 Erythroxylum williamsii | reverse complement strand
GACAAATGCCCTATAGCCTTCATCTTTGTTTGCTAAGCATAAGACCAAAGTAAATGTACTAAAATTATCAATTATGAAAAAAGAAAAAAATTAACCACCTAAACGAGCAACCTTAGTTATTGTAAATAAATCCGTATAAAGCAATTGTAAAAATCTAGTGGGAGTTACCAACTTTTTAGTTTTGAATGAGATTTTGGTTTGTTTTCTCATTTGACAATGAATACAAGTCTTTTTGAAATTTGGCCTCTAGAAGCCTATTTACATTGTTGTTTGGAGATGAGGTTAGAAATGAGGCGTATACTTGCATTCCTAAGTCCTATTCCAAATCCATGTGTTTTCTCTAATAACATTAGACACTTCATAACTTGATTAGAAAAATCATCAACATCAATTGCTTTTAGGTTTCCTTCTCTTTTTTCTAAAAAAATGTAATGCACGATATCCCTATAAAGTATAATTTTAGCCTTTATCACATAATAGGCTCACATTTAACAAGTTATGCTTCAATCCATCAACTTAAAGTACATTATCAGTAATTTTGTGATCTTTCTTACCAACTTTATCACATCTAACAAGTTATACTTCAATCCATCAACTTAAAGTACATTATCGATAATTTTGTGACCTTTCTTGCCAACTTTATCAATGTGAATTATCTTACACTTGGCATTATCTCCAAAAGTGATGAATTCTCCATCTTTGTCTTATAGAGTTGAAATTTAGGACCACGAGCATTCATATACCTTGACTGTCTACTATCCATGCATCATTTGTTCCCCTTTTTTTAAATTACCTATAAAATAACCCAATTAATGTGTTTTAGGTACCTAAATAGCTTAGTTATTTAGTTGTTAGTCTCTTTCTTCTTTTTAACCCACTTGTTTCAGAGTTTATTCATTACTCTTTGTTTCGAGAAACAAAATTTGTCAATATGCCCATATTTACCATAAAAGTAACATACTATGTCATATGATTTAATTGTATGGTGATGAACAATATAACTTTAATGTAAGCGTGCATTCCTTATTCTTTAATATAACTTTAATGAGCCTTTGAACGATCCATCTAACGAATATGTTGAAATTTAATCTGGAGAGGATGATGAGGATCAGAGATCTAAAGAGGAGTCAGAGTTTGATTCTTATTCTTTCGAAGAGAAGATGGTTGTCATTTACAATTAAGTTATGTTAGTGATTAATTTATGTTTATAATTAAATATTTTATTTTTCAAATCGATGATTTCCTTTTCAGTATATTATGTAAGGTATTTAATTCAAATTTTTTATCGAGGAATGCGAACATGGCAACTGATTCCGAATAATAGTAATTCATTTCGTTAGGGGGAATGTCGCAAAATTGTCCCAACTTAAGGAATAAACAAAGCAAGAAAAATCTCCACTTCATACACTAACAATCATTTGTCTTCCATGATCGATCTTCTACTTCAAGGTGTTTAGTATGATCTAGATAACGTTATGTACATCTCATTTCTTTTGATGAAGCTATTATATATATTCACATTTGATAGTCTATATTATATGTTGTTTTAAGCTTCATTGAATCTCAAACATGACATGTATGCCGATAGAGACGCGAACGATGTCACAACGGTCTATAAAGGATTACAGAAATCGGTGGAATTGGAAAATTCATCAATTCCATAGACCTCGTCTAGACATTCACGTATGCATTAATATTCAATTTTGGTTCATTTAATGGTTTTCTTATATGACATTATCTAAGTTCTATATTGATTGTGTTTTATGTAAACCTCTTTGTACTAGTTGTTCATATGAAGAGTTAGCCTTGCATACTAAATCTGGTGACTTAAATGGTTGATACCATATATTTGTGCTGAGATTTTATTTGTTTATAAGGGAGAAATATCATAAAAATAGAGAAAATTGTGTTGAAATTTTTATCAAATCTAGTTTACATCTAACATTTTAGGTTAAACATTTTAGGTTCAATCAATATAATTTTAACATAAATTACTAGCATTGCCTATTAATTAGCTGCAAAAGTTGATAGCTTCAAGAGTAGGCTGGTAAATGGAATAGAGAAAGGAATACTTTCCCACAGGAACAGAATTCCAACGAGCTTAGTCAATGAGAATATACCCAACGAGCCCCGTGGAAGCCATATTTTCAGGCAAGACTTCCTAGTCACCAGAAATCCCCACAGGAACAGATCCCACCATCAAAATGATGAAATCTGTTGGCATCCCTCATAACCAATTTTCTACCAAAGAACTTAGAAACTAGTTTGCAAAAATTATGGCAGTCACCACAAACTCGGAGGTTCTTCGAAATTCTAATTGTGGTTCCATCAGCAGTAGACAATAGACCATATGTAATTGCTAATCTTTCGCTATGCCCATAAAGCATCTGAACTTTTTCTTCTTCTGCTACATTATGGAAAACAAACTTGGTATTTGCTACATAACCTCCTTCTCTCTTCAACTTCTCAATAATTTGACCTAGTTTTTGGTAGATCTTAGATGATTCTGGGTGAGATTTGTCTCTGGCAAGAAATGTGTGAACCTGGTTTCCAACTTCAATCCAACTACACCCGGGGTTTTTCTTCAACCCACTTCCCTTCATTCTTAATCTTACATCTTCTACATCTTCCCACTTACCACGGGCAGCAAAAACATTGGATACAAGAACATAATTTCCGGCATTATCCAGGTTCAAATCCAACAGCTTCTGTGCTGCGATTTCTCCTAGTTCTTTATTTGAGTGAACACGGCAAGCACCAAGTAGGGCACACCAAATTTCAGCTGTAGGTGCAATCCTCATGCTTTGCACAAAGTGATATGCATCCTCCAAGTGATTTGCACGGCCAAGAAGATCAACTAAACAGACATAATGTTCAGGCCATGTCTCCAGCTGATATTTTGACTTCATAATTTGTATAAATCTTTTACCATCATGGGTTAGTCCTGAATGACTGCATGCATAAAGAAGTGCTAGAAAAGTAATATGGTCAGGACTCACCCTTTGCTCCTCCATTTTGTAAAATAATTCAATAGCTTCTTTGCCATGCCCATGCAAGCCATACGCATTGATCATGGTTGTCCACAAAAGAAGGCTTTTAGATCTGGTACCAGTGAAAATCTTATATGCTTCCTCTAAGTTTCCACAACGAGCATACATATCCACAAGAGCATTTGATAGGGAATCATCGAATATCAAACCTTTCCTAACTATATAACCATGAATCTCTTTACCTTTTCTCATGGTAGACAAACTTGAAGTAGAAGAGAGTAAGCTCAGCAGAGTTATGGAATCAGGCTCAATGCCTTTATCTATCATTGTATAAAAGACTTCGAGCGCTTCAATTGCCAACCCATTATGGACATAAGATGATATCATGCTCGTCCAAGAGACAACATCCTTCCATTCAATAGACTCAAAAATTCGAGCTGCATAATTGATATTTCCACACTCTCCATATGCATCTACAATCGAGTTTTGTAGCACGAGATCAGATCGACCATGCCTTATGCTGAAACCATGAATCTCTTTTACTTTTAGGAAGCACTTCAATCCACTGCAAGCTAACAAGATGCTTCCAATCATGTTTGCATCTAACTCCATCCCGTTAATCAACACTTGCCTTGATAATTCTAAGGCCTCTATATAACAATCATTTCTAGCATAACCAGCTATAATAGTGGTCCAAGAAATGAAATCTTTACAAGTAATCTTAGCAAAAGCACGGCCTGCATAAGTCATACAACAACATTTCGCATACATATCTATGATTGTGTTCCCAACCTGCGAATTTGAATCAAGCCCAATCTTTATTGTATAAGCATGGATTTCCTTTCCATTCAATAAATAACCCAATCTACCTGATGCTGCAATGATGCTTATTAGAGAAACCTGGTCCGGTTTTAGACCAGCTTCTTGCATTTTATAGAAGAATTGTAAAGCCTCAAAAAATAAACCATGTTGAATGAATCCCGTGAGCAAGGAATTCCACGTGACATCATCCTTCTTGTGCAATTTATAGAAAATTACCGCGGCCTTCCTCATTTTTCCAATTCTCACGTACATGGATATTAAAGCATTGTGCACAAAGACATCGTTAAGTTGATTTGATTTCAAAATAGAAGCATGAATCTCCATACCCAGTTCCCTAAAAGAAGGATCCTTGCAAGCTTGAAGAGCAGCAACATAAGTATAGGTGCTTGGCAGAACACCTATATTTCGCATTTCCCTAAACAGTCTCAACGCCTCGATACTTGACCCATTAATTGCAAACGCAGAAATTACAGAATTCCATGACACAACGTCACTTCTTTCATTCATTCCTTCAAAAATCTTCCTTGCTAGGTCAATATCATTGCACTTGGCATACATGGCAACAAGAGAATTAGAAACAAACACTGAAGAATCATACCCACATTTAATCGCAAGACCATGAATCTCAGATCCACAGCGAATGTCTTCAACAGCACCACAAGCCTTGAGGACACAAGTAAAGGTACAAGAATCAAAAGGAACCCCGAAAACCCGCATCCGCCTGTACAATTCAAGAGCTCTTAAAGGCTCTTCATTAGAAGCATAAGCACTGATCATGGAGTTCCAAGTGAAAACATTTCTTTCGAACATTTCTTCAAACACCTTCTCCGCGTCCGAGATTGACCCGCATTTCCCATACATGAACACAAGCTTAGTACTTAGAAACACTGAACTAGAAACAACGTTATGCTTTATCATATGGGCATGGATTTGTCGGCCTCGTGACGCAGCTTTACTGATCGTACAAAGCTCAAGCAACGGTGCGTAAACATCGTCCGAGTCAAGCAGATACAAGTTCCTTGTGTCTGAGAACAAAGCACTAAATGAGCGAAAAGCCTCCTGGAGATTTCCTTTACGAGAAGGAAACATGAATTTGAGGACCGTATAGGGTTTAGGGTTAGTGGTTGCACGGGTCTGGATGGGTTGACTGAGAGTGGGAGTAATGGAGGAACAAGGAAGTAGTGACATGAGAGGTGTTGACTGGATAAGCTCACAAGCAGTCTCGTTCTAGACATGTAAAATTAAACTCAAAAGAACCATTTCTGAATCTATTAAAAGAAAATGCCAGCTTTGACTAGAGAATCCATGATCCTTGATTGACAACATAATTAAAATATTGTTAACAAATTAACTGTACCTAATCCAAACGTGGACAGAATGATGAATTCTCTAGCCACATTCTCTTCTATACATCTTCCATTAGGAACTGTTAGTAAGCTCAATCTATGTACATGCGCATAAAACCAATTGACGATCTCAATTCTCATGCAAAACTAAATAACTGTGTCAACACCAAGCACCTAAAAAAAACAAAAGTATGGCCTTTGACGTTTGCCTTTACAAACCGCCTCTGACCACCCAACATTCCCAGCTTAACTTTGGTTGTTTCGTTGTTTCAATAGAAACCAGGTCCAGATACAAGATGTTTTGTCTTCCATGCTCTTCTTGCTTTCTCCCGGTTCAACAGCTCGCCAGCACTGTTTGTCTGCCTTTCACACTTCAACATATCATGAAGTTTTGATCCTTTTCCGTTGCCAGGGACAAACTGACATATCCCACTAAGGGCGAGTTTTCACATAAAAAGACTAACATAAACATTATTTCCCATGTTCACCCATGATTAAACGAAGCCTTCAAACTCTCATCTGCTAGTGTCCAGGAGAGCAGATGGCCACCAGAATCCCCAGTTAGGAACTGCTTCAGGTCACTGCTGAGATGAAGTGCAGTAACTGGATGCTTATGACACTTCAATATCTTCTGGAGTACTAACCTGTACTCTGGTACCTTGTTACCTAAATTCAGTACACCTGACAAATTGCTGGTTGATTTATTCAAAGCACTCTCTTGAGTAGACACATGAACCATTTGCCACACCTTTACAGCCCCACTCTGGTGACCTGTTACATACCAGTTTGTGTCCAGCCAGTCTGAAAAAGTGCAGGTTGTCACTGAGAGAATGGAATCAGATGGCAGCTGCGATGTATTAATCAATGCAAGACAATCCCCATTAATGCTCCAAATAGCAAGCAGAATTCCAGCCGCTGTCACAATCTCCCCAGTCAAATCATTCACATAAATTGCAGAAACTGGCACTGGGAACTCTGGTAGTTGCCTGATGAAAGACAAGGAGCTGAGGTCCCACAAAATGACAGTGCAATCATCAGACCCACTCACAACCAGCATGTACGGTTGGCTAACATGAAGACATGAGATTTTGGCAGTGTGCCCACAAAGTGCCTTTTCCAACTGCAAGCGTCGTGAGACACGGGAATTATCATTGCTAATTCTCCAAACACAAAGTAAGCCATCATCACCCCCTGTAACTAAAATTTGACCATCATGGCTAAGACCAGTGCACTGAATCTGGTTTCCGTCATGAAGATTCTCATGTGTAGAGAGAAGTCTGTCTTGATCATAGGTCACGAATCTCAAACTACGATCCGAGAAACCCCAGGCAACATACTTGGTACATGTTTGAGGCTTAAGTAAACAGTTTGTCCCTACCACAAAAATTTTCTCGTTGACAGTAACAATTTCCATAATCGCAGATGAGCTCTTGCGTACTTCATGCGGAACAAGATAGGAGGAGTACTTGAGTAGATGCGGGGGGAGCCTTCTGTTGGATCGCCTTTTGACATGAGGTTTGAGGAATAGCTGCTTGGGTGTTTGCCCAAAGTGATTGATTTGAGCTAAAATAGACGCTTTCAGCGCAGGATCTGTAACTGAGTCTATATCCACACTCCCCTCATATGTGTAGTGATAGAAAACATTCACAGCTTCTTCAGCTGCCTGTCCAAGGAGCATTAAATTAAACTAGAATAATGATAGACACATTTAAACATATAGGACTAGTCAAACTCCAATTCCTCTACTATTGAAAGCATACATGTTGCGAAAATCCCACAGTTTTATTGTTTTCTTCCAGATAAAGTAGTAGCAAAAAGAGAGGAGATATACACATGAATAAGGGAAGATGGGGGGGAGAGAGAGAATCCAGCGTACCTTCCCTCTTTGTCTATGTCCAAAAATGAGGTCTATCCAGTGATGAAGATTTTCTGAAACATAATCAGACTCCAGTGCTTCCCTATGCTTCCTGATGAATTCTCTAGCACTGCCTCTAGCCCATGGAGGCAATATGACATCGCCAACCTGGAAAAAGGGTTGCCCTTAGATTGTTACCAAAACAAAATCAGAAGTAACAGGTACTGCGGAGGGTAATGAGTATTGGCTGATATTGAAGAAAGGAAACTAAGTGGAAAGAAGAAGATTCAACACTTCTGATCGAACCAACCTTCTCTCCTGATTGTTTCTCCCCCAAATCAAGATTGAACCTATTGTCCAAGAATTCTGGCATGTAAAAGAATTCTGGAATCAATTCCTTGACATCAGATGTGTTGCCCCTCCCTGCTGCACTTAACCAAGTATCTCTAACACTATTGAAAAGACGGTCAGCATGATCAAATTGGCCACCCTGCAGTTTCTGATTCTCTACACTAAATGGTGGCAGCCGTACAAGATAGAACAGGACAATCCCCGCACTAGAATAATGAGAACCATAATGAAACTTCGGCACCTCAGGATCATCCCAACTGTCATATCTGTGTAAAGATAAAAAATGAAAAGCAAATAAGGAATGAGGAATTTTTAAAACAACAAATCCATGTGATTTGTATCTCATTATACCTTTTCTTAAATTCATCTTCCCCTTCTGGTGTTTGGCAGCCCATTGGTTTGTCAAGCTTACGAAAAGTTTTAGGATTGGTCAGGTCAAGATTTTCACTCTCATAATCTGCAAGTACCCAAGGAAACACTGGATATTGGGTGAGATCACTGTAGCCACGGCCAGCTAAGGTGTTGAGGTGCATTAGATATTGAAAATTGCTAATTTCTCCATTTTGCCACCTTTTTGAAAAGGATTTAGCCATTAACTTGAATAAACGACTGCCTTCATTAATTTCTTGTTTTGCTGAACCAGAAATTATGGGGTCCAACCTTAAGCAAGGACAAAATCATGAAATCAGGACAATAGGTTCAAACATTCAAGATAAGGAAGAAGCAAACCCAACATCAAAAGAAGCAGTGTAGCATGAGCAAGGCATGTATAAAGTAGAACCACACAAGAACAGAGAAACAAGTTGTGGAAGAAAATAAGGGCATCTTAGCAGGTCTACTATGCAAGGAAATTCTATTTACAAGTTAAGTCAGCACAGTCACGGAACAGTGTATACATAAAGTGACCTGTTAGACTACCCAAATAGCATAGTAACCCACATGCATTACATCAGCAAGACCGTCTGATCTTCCATTTGAAAATCAACTTCTGATAAATATTTCATATACTGTATACCATTGCATATATGCCCATGATGAAACTTCACATTAAGGCCTTAATATGACCCACAATTTTCAAACGTGTTTAAGGTTCCTTCCTAATTTTAACCCTTAATTCACTTCTATTCATTTTCTAGATCAGCCATGCAATGGATTTATCTATAAACATAAACCCTAACAGTCTTTATATGCAAAGATCAAAGCTTACATAGTGTAACTTTACTTGATGTTACTAGTAGGCTTTGATGCCACTGGAACCTATCACATATTTTCCCAGGATAATTGGAAATAATCATCAACATTACCGGTATTTTCAGTTTTCATATCATCAGCAGCAAAAAAATCACAGATTCACCAGAGAAGAAGCTATAGCACCAAATCCATGTCAGTTATAAGGCAAAACAAACCACATGGAGAACTATCATTTTCATATAAAGGTAAATGACAAAGAATAGAAGCAGTGGGAAGTAGAAGCACTACATGCTACTTCTTGGAAGATTCATTGAAGCCAGATTTTTGAACACTTCTTCTCTTTCCTTTTTGTGAAATACCAGGAGATCATTACACCCATCCATGCTAAATATCTCAATAGCAACAGGACGAAGCTGGTAGTCACGTTTCAAAATCTCATGAACATTGTTGAGCTTCCACATATGCCAAGGATGAGGTAAATTATCACTGGTACACACTTTTTCCTTGCCCCATGCCCCACCACTATAAGCCCATGCCCTTCCTCCAACATAGGTCTTTATAGTTGTGCTCCATGATGAAGTTGATTTCGACTGGAATTCAATACTGCCAGTAACATCCTTCTTTACACCCAAAGCCTGATCAATAACAGAGAGTTCATCTTCACATTCCTTTTCACATATGCACCCAGTATGATCTATGTAAAAATTCTCAATTACATATAAAGAGATTTCCCCTATCAGAAATACACCATCATGTTTGTCCAGACCTAAAACTCGCTCACAGTTATATTTAAAGCGGATCTTTTCAAGCGGTTCCAGATATGGTCTTATGAGATATTCACCATCATCATTAAGTTCCTTGTCTGACTTATGCTCCACAGTTTTGGCTTCATTGATCTTATTAGAAGATAATTGCCTAGGAGATTCTATTTCAGACTTTTCTCTTATGCTCTCTGACATTGGAGCAGAGACAGTACTGGACTTGACACCCAACTCAAGTGCTGAGTGAAGACTAGCATCATTCACACTGCTAGCTTTATCATCATTCCACTTGCTCCTAGCAGAATCCATATGTCTATCATTATCTGCTTCTTTGAAAATCTCCCCATACTTCTCACTCTCAACTCCATTTTGATTGGAACTGTCATTGAAGAGATCTAAAAAATACTCAGAGTCAGTATGAGAAGCATCGGGCACATCTTCATTTTTTCCCTTTGACAGCTCAAGTTCTCCCAGTTCAAATTGCCCATTGAGAACATTTTGAACAGTATTAATCTTCAACATAAAGCGCACAAGCTTTTTGCGCATTCTATATGGACCTTCAATGGGACAAAGCCGCCATTCAGGATCTTCAGTTACAGGGGACTTAAGCATTGGGAATATTCCCCGCTCATGAACAAGTTGCTGAAGGAGCGTTTGCCACTCACTTTCAGCATGTAGAACCCAACCGTACTTATCTTGGCGAACAACTCTCAGCTCAGTGGACATCGCATCACGAACCATTTCCAAAGCGTATCTCCTTTCATTCAATTGCTCCCAATGTTTTAAGTCCATCTTTGAAATATCTCGTAATCTTCTACTCATTTCTCTCTTACGACGTCCCTCAAGGCCGTTTATTCTTACAGCAGGAAATTTTGCCGATCCAGTAATATACTGGACCCACATAATGGCTGCACACTGCTCCAATACTTTGTTGACTATCTGCTCAGAACCCTGAAGCCACTCAAAGAAAGCAGAAAGACTTCCAGATAATAACCTGTCAAAACCACCATGTAATACATCCAGATTCTGTCCTTGATGAGCTTTAGACAGAAGCAGGTCTTCTAGTGCAGACCTGCGGTGCACCAGAAGATACTTTACAATGTCAACAGCCATGTTCTGAACATTTCGCCTATGGTCATGCAGAAGAGAAAATAGATTTACACAAAGGCAGCAATTTAGATCAGCATCCAAATTGATGGGACTGAAAATAATTCTCTTATGGGCAACCAGTAACTGCAAAACTGTTCCAATATCAATTCCTGATTCTTCTGGCAAATTGCTTGAGGATAACATCTTCTTTGATTCATTATGTAAACCCAAGTTTGAAAGGAGCTCATCTTCTCCAATGTTGCCTAAGAATGATGGAAGAAAACAATACAATATCATGCGGTTAGTGTTCTTAAGGAGTGAATGTATGTAAGCATCAGTTTGTTTGCTTCCTCGTGTAATAGATAAAAGACCCTTTCCTACAGGAGCTGCATCTTCAATGCGACCATCTTTATTTGCTAACTGCAGCATCGACAATAAAAATTCCAGGGTCTTCAGCACACCAGGTGGCTGAGGAAAAGCACCCATGTAAACGCGGTCTACTATCATCCAGCACAACGCATCTAAGTTTGATGACCATCGACTTTTATCTAGCTTTTTCTCATCTTCCTCATCGTCACGAAGAAGACGCCTCTCTATGAAGTTCATCAGTCTACTAAGGCACAAACCCTGAAAAACTAGAACAGGCTCAGGGTCAATGTATAAAGGTGCCATTTCCAAAACACTCTCAATAACTATGGATGCTTTCATTTGCTCAGTTATGAAATCAGAAAGAACTTCTGCCAAAAAATCCAACATAGCAGTTGCTCCTGCAGAGCATGGACCGCCACCATAACCAGAATCATCAATTTCAAGGAGCACTTTTGCACTGACTGCAAAATATGTGTTTGCATCAGATGAGCATTGAGTACTAGACTTCAAGTCTGAAGATGAATCTAGTTCATGGGCTGTCACAGAAGATTCTGTGGAAGGAGAAGCATTTAATGAAGGTTTGGGTTCATAATTGTGTGAATTTCCTAGCCACGAGGTCAATGCAACAACTGGAGATGTAGATTGCACAAGTGGAATTTTTGAATTTGATTTCTCTGATATGATGAGTGAATCTGATATAGTAAGAGATGCAGAACTTTGATCCATGTTACTGCCAACATTACTTGCACTAATTTCATTTGAGGAGGCAGAGACTTGATCAACATTCTCTGTATCTGGATTCTGAACAACAGAGCCACCTTGCACCAGCTGTTTCAAAGGATCAGGGGAGCTAGCAGCCTTGAGATCTGCTTCATTATCAACAACATAAATTTTAGGTACTGGCGTATCTTCAGAGCTTGTACTTGCATGACCCTGGGGAAAGCTCCCTATGCTAATAGAGGTCTTGGCAGATTGTTCTTGTTCATGAGGCAAACTGGAGAAAGTATTTTGGGAACTGCACGTATCATCACAATCATTCAAGCTCTTTTCTTCTGTCTTGTCAGAGAGTGCTCTTACCATCTTCACAGCGTAAGTTGCCCTGTAAGAAAAGCATCATAACCCCTAAACCTCAAATAAAAGGATGGGAAATTAAATATAGAACAAACAGATGATAGAATTTTACTTGCTTAAATCAAGTAACTATGGTTGGTGTCAAGGTAACTAAAATTCATCATCTGAAGAGGCAAAAAGAAAGAAATACAAATCACAACAGACCATAAGAAGTATAAAGACAAACCTTATACAAGAGAAATAAAGGTCTGTGCAGCTTTCAAGAAATTCTGGCCTCCTACAAACAGCTGTAAACATTGGAGACATTTTTGCAAGATCAACCATAAATCTCAACACTGAAGTTGCAGTACTAGGAGCTGATGCCTCCCCACCCATTAATCGTGCTGCATAAGTTTTGTGCATTAATGCTTCACCTTGAAGCTCTCCAGCCATGTCTGCATTTCCCTCCACAAGCTCTGCCACAAGGCTAGCACCAACCAGGGAAAGATTACCAGTTTGATGGGCAAGCATTGACTGCAAGCTCAACCTATCAAATGTAGATTTAGCCATTGCAATCACAGAATCCAATAACTCTACAAATTTCAATTCCACATAGTTTCCATCACTTGGCATCAGGGCATGAAAATCAAGCATGCGAACTTCTGGCAGTCTTGGATAAACAGGCTTTCCAAATATCAGACAGAATAATATATAATATATATCTGGAGAATCATAAAAACTCGGGAGAACTCGCATCAAACCCTGGTAACCACCACTAGTTCGGAATTTAAGAGCAAATGTGGGAGAAGAAGCAAGACACACCCCAAGAAGAGTCATGATCCATCTCATACTCGTAGCATGAACAGCTTCATCAAGAAAATAGGTGATCAATTTGGATGAAACAATTTTATGCCATTGTTCAAGCAACTCTTCTGATTTTATGGTTACTTGTAAATCAATAAGCATCTCCAGCAGCATATTCCTCACAATTACATGCTTACCCATTGATTCTCGCATTACTCGATCCCTTGGTTTCAATTCAGGTGGATCAAATGACATGATCACAAATCTGATCACATTTTCAAGTTCAGAAGCTAGAAATCCATCTTCCAAGATGACCCCAAGCAAGACAACTAGTTTCTCTAAAACAGGAACCTCAACATCACCCCGCTGTAATGTCACTAGTAAATGTTGAACAAGGTTTATTCGACGCAGAACAGTAAGATTATGATTTCTATACCAGTGCATAGATACTAAATGCTCAAGGAAACCTAGCAGTGCAATTTGAAGTGGGACTGGAGCTATAACCCACAATGTCCAGTCCAACAGGACATGTTCAACCATGTCTGCATTAGACAAGACAATGCAATTTGAAGTTTCAACTGGTATATCAGAGTTTTCCAGCTCAGAAATATGACTGAATGAATCCTTTTGAGCAGAAAAATCATCCATATCACCATGAGATCCAACTGAAGAAACTTCATCACGAAACTTTGACAAGCTAAGGTCCTCAAAGCTGGATTCCTGAGAAGTTTCAGTAGGAGGCGTAGTTTGGACATTTTCCAGTTTCTTTGGCTCAGCAAAAGAAGCTTCACATGCAGCAATTTGGAAAAAGACTTCCAGACATTGCATGTCAAAGAAAGACATTCTACGATGAAGAAATAAAGATAACAAATGGTAACCCCTGCATGTTTGCATATCTTTCACGTTCTGGGGATTCTGCTGCAGTGCGCTAGCCAGTAATATCAATGCCATGTGAAGCATATCCCTTGATTCAGCAGCTTCAACAAGAGTCAGAACTACAGCTATCCCACCAATGGGACGGATAGTATCACCAATTACACATTGCCTACAGATGTGGACATCCCCATAGAGATGTCCAAATCGTGGTATACCTGGACCAAAAAAAAAGGAAAGAAAGAAAATGAAGAAACATTCATGAAATAATTCTCAGAGTAGCATCCTACTTTATAAAGATACCCACTACCTAAGAGCATCGAAAAACACACAATCCAACTGTAGTAACTCACCCCCGATAGGAGAAGCAGCAGCTGAAGTTGGATCAACCAAATTGAGCAAGGAGAATGTCCCAGACACTCGAATAGCTTCAGTGCATGTTCCATCAAATGCAAATATAAGTTTCTTCCCAGAAAGCTGTAGTGAAAGATTTGCTAACCTTTCCAAATCCCAAACAATTCCACTACCATCTGCCTTAAAATCCCCTTGCTTGCCAGCATTTTCAAGTTTTTGTGTATTTACCAATGACAAGTCATCATCCAAAGAATCTAAGATAGCCATACTACCACCACCACAAGCCTGATTGGGCACAAAACGCAAAAGATCCGAATCTTGGAAAAGCCCTCTATAGCCTCTACCAAGAATGAACATAAAACATATACACCCTGCTGTGAGCACCTCCTCAAAAAGATAGCAACAACGGAGTTTCCATGTTAGGTCACTAACTCTTGCACAACTCACAGGGGTTCCGATGGTTACCTGCAAAGGCTTCCCTAAAGGAGATGGAGAATAACTTAGTTTCCCTGTGTGTCTTAGCTTCCCATCAAGGTAAACATATGCAACACTAGCTTGGAATAGTCCAGCAAGAGCATTTGGTTTACTGTGAACAACTGCAAGGTGATGCCACCTCCCTTCTTCCAATTCTAATCCAGAGAAAGACAGGGAGGAAGAGTTGCTGGTAGCAAGGGTTAGAGCACCATCCTCCTGAAGATAAAGTTCTGCATAGAATGTGCTCTTGTCATTTGCCGTGCCAACAGAAAACATTCGAAGAATATGGCGCTCACTGCAAGAACCATTAGAGCCACTCCGTCTCTTAGAAGGACCAACTTCCAGTGGTTCTGTTTCCTTACCTTGTGACTTCAGGTAATTTTTAAACTGAAACCAACATATAAATGAATATCCAGCAGCAGGAGGCCATGATCTTTCCCCCAAAGAAACCTGAATTGAAGCATGACCCATTTTGCTCATGTCCATCTCGACGAATGGTGCCAAAGATACATTCTCCAAGGCTATGTCTTCCATAAGGATCAGCCTCTCCATCATCTCAACTAGAATAGGACCCGAATTCATGAGCCTCATTTGTAAAATATATCTAATAATCAGACGAAGTTCGGAAGGAGACAACCTATTACCAGAAATAATAACCTTATTTTCAAACAAATAGATGTGAGACAAACTGAGTAATGTTATAATTCACACAAAAGGCAAATTGTTCTACCTATAAGCTCCAAGAACTTCCACAATCTTCAATGTATAAGAAAGCAACAGAGATGAGCCTAAAAGGAAAGGACGAATCATCTCCAACAGAAGTTCCACACAACCTAGAGAAAATATGAAAATGGTAAAGAAATTACCAGATAAGCTAATCGATAAAACCAAAAAGAATTGGAAGATTGCCAAAAATATCCATTTCTCACCCACAGAAGTGAGGTTTTCCTGGTTGAATGACCCAGCCCGAGCAAGCCTATCAATGAGGTTTAGCAATTCTAGTTGCACCTTGGGAGTAAAGAACAATAATGAACGAAGCAGAACTCTAATGGCGCCAGGGTTGTACACTCGTTCCTTGTCCAGATCACAAAAACCGGACGTAGTTAAAAGAGAAGTAACTGGTTCAGATTCATTGACATTGGGTCTTACACTCTCTGATGAGGGTGGAAGCAAAATTTCAAGAGCAATCGCTAGCAACAACTGTATAACTTGCTTTTCACACTCAACACAAAGCAAGCCAGATTCAGATAGAAGATCATAAAATGTTTGGGACAATATAATAGAATGCACTTTCGGCCTATTAATAGCGTTGCCACACACACCAGCTGTAATGAGGCGCATTAAATACGTGAAGACCTTCATGCAAACTACCAAGGAAGGTTTTCCTGCCTCTCCTCCATCACCCTGGAAACTGTGTAGTGTGGTCAATAAAAGAGAAAACCCAGTGGCTTCACCAAAGACCCTCTGAGCTGAACTGTTAACTCCCAGTATGCGCCACAAGGCACTCATCATGTCACATTTAGCATCAAATTGAAGCTTATATTGATTCCCCGTACCGTTAGTAACTATTCCACTTTTTAGAACTTCAACAAGAGTGCCTAATTCTTGAGGATGAGCCTGGAAAATGGAATCAAATGATCAAGCAAATTTACTCCAAAGAACGATCTAGCATCAGTGAGCAAGTGCCAAGAATTATTTACAAATGAAGTACATGCAAACATGGCAAATATTTTAATATATATAACTTCAAAAGCTAATCATCAAAGCACCAGTTGCAAAAGTCCAAAATATATGAGAACACAAAACTGACAGTGGTAACTATGGATCCAAATGTTCAACACACGAAGATTTACAAACCTGAGCAACATCTTCAGAAATCAAACAAGACAATATCCGAAGGACACCAGGACGATGAACACTAGAAACCAGAAAAGGAAGAACAGTAGCTACACCATTAGCTGAACGAAACGATGCTTGATTGGATTCAGATTTCTTCACCAAAGAGATCATACAGTCCCATGCAACAGATATTGTGCCCTCAATTTCAAAAATAGGAAACTTCCCTGAACCAGATTCCATTAGCCTGGGTGAAGAGATAATAGTATCTTTTGTATCCAAGTGTTTCTTAAAACTACTCAAGCTGGATTTTTTATCAGAATGGTTAAAAGTAACACTTAGTTGCTCTTCTCCCAAAAGAAACTTGTGCTGCTTCAGATCATCTAGCAGGACTTCAAGGACGCCAACTTCTCGAAGCACTTTCTTGTATTGTTGATCAAATGATAGAAGTTTTACAAAGAAAGATAGTATTGTATGCTTCAGTTCTGATGTTATTGGTTGCTGCAATAAGCAACACAGAGAGAGTAATTCCTGCTCGGGGACACAATTCACCACAGTCACGGCATATTCAAGAATTTTCAAGATTATCTCTTGCAATGATGCTGGAAAACCAGCCATATTTAGGACTAAAAGTGGAACTATTCGTAATTGTTGACACAATGTGTAGTTTTCAATGTGACTGGAGAATATCTTAAAGATTCTATTCAAAACTTCTGCCTGCAGTTCCCTATTATCTGCCTTGAGAAAAATGTTTTGCAGCATCTGAACTGCCTCAAGGTCTTTTACTTTACTGTTGTCTATATCCCAATGTTCATCAACAATCCGATCAAGAGATGGTGCAGGACTTCTGCTACGGCCACCAACCTTGGCATGAGAAGACCTAGAACCTTTGCCCCCAGAAGATCCTATTGGTTCAGCTAGACCAGTTTGAGCTAGACTAACAAGAACATCAAGCAGTCTAGACAGAGCAGGAGATAAGTTCTCGAAGGGGGGGTCCTCTTTCTCTGTCCTATCTTGTCCCTCGACGTACTTCATTGCATCAGAACCATTGGAAATCTTATCTTGGTCAGAATTGATCTTTGAATGGAAAGACACAGAAACTTGGTTTAGTCGCATGGCGGACAGAACCAGTGCAAACTGAACAAGAAACTGATAGCCATGGGCATTGTGTATATCTTCTCTGAGTCTGATACCACCAGCCTCTACAATTCAAGGTTGCACACATTTGAACATGTATAAGAACATTTAAGCTTACTACAATCTTAAAACCGTAAATGATACGTAGGCATTCTATTAAATTTTCATTTGAGCACTCAAGAACAAACAAATCTAGGCATCATAAGAAGTCTTTCAATCACTTGAAGGAAAAATCAAGGGTCAATTACCAGGTCTATATGACAACTCAACACATTCTAGTAACAAGTCCACAATGCCCATAGTATAGGAAGAATCACCACAATCTGGATTGAAATCTTTGACTGCCATTAAAAGAACTTTAATCTGCAAACAAGAGAAAAAAGTCGGAAGGAGGTTTAAAAAGAATGATAGAAAGTGATGTAAACAGAAAGAAATTTTCTATTTAGAAGCTTGAAAGATTTTTTTAAAAAAACCATATGTTCTATGAAATGTTGGAATAAGCATAACATATTACAGGACATACAAAATAATTATTCGGATGCTCTGTTGTAGGAGATGAGCTGTGGGAACTCAATGTGCAATTAAAATCCCCATATTACTATAATGATATTGATATGAGGCATATCATATGGTGGCAATACCAGATGATGTTTTCGTATGTATCTGGCCGTGCTCCCATTATCGTTGACCAAAAGAAGACCTAGTATCTGGATCATTAAAGAAACATTAATTTTGAAAAATCAAGTTGCAACCATCAGTCCATAAGATTTTTCAACATTAGACCAAATAAGTACAATTTTAAGGAAACTTATGAAGCGCTTCACAATTGCAACTTGTGCAATTAAAAAAGAAAAACTGTATATTACCTGCATTGCATGCCTATGAAGTTGTATTTTGTGCAGTGGAACAAGGCCTTCTTTATACTGAAAAAAGACTTTCAACGACCCATTGGCAACCATTTGAAACAGCAACTGAAGTGAATCATCCTCTACCAAACTCTGTGCTGCTGATGGGTGACTTGCCAAAGCTTTCATGATATGGACTATACTTCCCTCAACCTGCAATCCAATTAATTAGAATAATTTATACTTAATGTCACTCAAATATACACAAATCAGTCATATGTGGTTTGAGATGCAAATTGCATACAAAAATAAGTAAGAATCAGTACAAGATGATTTCACAACTTCAACTCATTCCATGATAGAACTATTGAAGTAATAATAAACTCAGAGGGGAGATATATCCTATGGTAGAGAAAAAATATATTGAAGGAATAGGTATCCCTTCAAGCAATCATGCTTCAAGAACCTATATCTTTCAAACAGTTAACATCCTACCCCCTTATACTATACCATAGCAATTTCAAAGATAGTTAAAAGATTATCCATGAAGAAATAAAATGTCTACATGATAAACGTAAAAATGATATGTAAAACTAGATAAGAGATTGAACATAAGTTCTAGTAGTTCCATGACATCTTAATATAAGAAAAATAAAACAGAAGGTGAGAATTTATAAGTTACCAACTGCTAATCTATTATCCAGATGATAAAGCACTATTAACACGATAAACAGCCTTTATTCCAAACAACGCACCAAGATCATATTTGATGTAGATGAATAAAATAGAAAAAATAAATCAACAAATTAGCCATAGAAACTAGATGGGACTAGGACAGAAAAGGAACTTAGGCTTATGTAATAAAACCTTATGGTATTAAGACAATAATTGTAGGCTGCTGAGAACAGGGCAGGTCAGTTATTTACAGCAGTTTGATGTAAAGTTAATTGTACGAGGATCTTTAAAATGAAAATCATAAAATCTAAGGTCATGAAAAGTACTTAACATATTAAAATAGGAAGAACAAATTTAGGCCTGTTTTGGACAAGAAATTAAATCTATTCAAAGTTAGTTTATATTTAAAAACTACTTCAAATTAATTTAGCTCCTGTATCAATCTCCTCAGGTTCGAAACTCTGATGAGTAGGTCTTGACATACTCATCTTAGTCTAGAAACACTTTTTTCAGTTCATCATCATCAGTGCAAGTGCTTTCTTTTGCTGGTTTGCCAAGCCATTTCACTAAAAATCTAAGATATTGATTACCATGCCTTGAGAAGTTCTTTTACATCTAACATATCTATAATAATTAAATTAGGAAGAACAAAACTAAGCCTCTTTCTGAACAAGAAGCTAAACTAAACCTGTAAATTATTTTATATTTAAACAACTAATTTAGAATTAATTGAGCTCACTATTAAAATTCAGGCACTATAGACAAGTTCATGGCTTGTGTTGAGAAGGCCAATTTAATGTTTCAGTTCATCAAGCAAATCCATCACCCAACAGCTTTCACGAACAAATTCGGGAACGACAACTGTTGAGATGCCCAAGAGGGAGTAGAAATAAAAGCAAGGAATAAATCATGTCAAACGCTGGCCTATAACACAGTTTGCTCACCCCACTCAAAGAGATGCTACCCCTACTCCCCTTCTTCCCAACACACAGAACAAAAAAGAGAAGCAAATGTGTCATGATTAACAATACCAACTAGAAGATCAGAGTCATGTTTAAAATGCTACCTCAAGCCGGCGAACTTGTCTGACGTCACTATCACAATCTGTTTCAATTTCTATTGGAAGTTCTGTTGGAGAAGCCTTTTGTATTGGATTGGATTCAGAACTCAGTAATGCATTTAAAATATGAATGAGACAACAAAATATCCCTGAATCAAGGAGTGATTGCTTATCAACAGGCTGCAAATAAAGAAGATAGAATTTAATTATTGAATATTAACAACCAAACAAGTTGATAAATATTCAAACAACCAAACAAACTTGATATAGTAATTAAATCAATTAAAATGTATCCTTGCAAGGTTTTCCATAATTGAGAAAACTATGGTGGAAAATAAACAATAAATCTAACTCACATTCAGTATCAAACTGATTCAAAATTATCCCCCAATACGCAAAGTCAATAAGCATAGATAACACTTTTATGGTGGAAAATAAACAATAAATCTAACTCACATTCAGTATCAAACTGATTCAAAATTATCCCCCAATAATCAAAGTCAATAAGCATAGATAACACTTTTATGTAACTAAGGAAAATGATCACAAACCACATAAATGCCACAAAAATAGAGTAATTCAATTCCAGTATTTTACAAAACTATGCTGTGACAAGGAAGCAAGAAAAAGCGAGAACTTCTACTATGAAGAGTGGTTTATGAGGACAAATACCCCAGATACAAGGACTTCTAAAGCAGTTAACACGTTAGATCCAGGTCTGATGCCATCCTGCAGAAAAGACACAGTTGCACCTTTAAACCACTAATATTCAAGACAAAAACAGCAGCATACTTGACAAATGTTTGGAAGACAAACCTTTGTTACTTCGGAAAAGAAATTCAACAGTTTATCTACATCCAAAGATCTTGTTTTGTTGCTGATCTTTAACTTCTCAATATCAGATACAAATGCTCTTCCAATGACGAAGCAGAATATATGTGTCTCAACTAACCTGTGGCTCAAGAATTTTCAAATTATTTCAGCTATTTGAGAGCTTATGTGGCAGAAAAGAGAAAACAGTATTCACAATAAATGAAGTCCTTGTTTTGGGATATTTTAATGGAGGTAAAAAGCAAGTTCACTACATGGAAGAAAAAAAAATTATCTTGTGCAACAAACAAGACCAAGGAGATCGTAAGAATGTTATAACCTATGCAAAAGTCAAGTTTGACATAAAAGAGGAGATGATAAAAACCATTTAGCCACAAATATCAAGACTAAAGATTTGGATAGGCGTGTACTCGAAGAAGAGTTGCATGAAATTACAAATGCTAAACAAACAAACAAGATTACAGATAAATCATCAGTTTAACAATATTTAATAAATTTGGCTTGAAACCAATATGTTCAAAAGGAGAGATAATTCATGTATCTGAATTGAAGTAAACCAATGGCAATACCAATCTTGTGGCAATCATTTTATGACATATAGAAAAACAAATACAGTGTAGGATATAAGAGGAACAAGTCCCTACACAGTAACTAATTGAGCTACACTTGCATGCTGTTTGACTAATCTACAAAAAGCATCTACAGTCAAGTTCAGGGCCGTTTCTTTCTCCTGCACAGAAAATTGAAGAGCTATTAGCACTCACATGCCATAATGTTCTGATAAGTAAATGATTTCCATTAGCATACATGAGGCGAAAGAAGATAGCATAGTATAAGTACAATTAAAAGATAGTACATAAAAGCAAAGTACTTTTTCGGAGCTGGATGAGCGGAATTCCTCCCAAAATCTTTTGAAGTCCAATTCCAGTTCATGACTGTCTCTGCTTTGACAAGGAAAAAGGAGAGTTGGGAAACTGACAGTTGGAAAAAGAATTTCATACAAGTGCAAAAAAGCATTCTATAAAATGTCATGATTGATCCAAAATACTGTAATTCCGTATAATTGAGTATCTCTTCAAATCTAGCAACAAACACTCAATGATTTACAAATATCACTAAAAGCATCAGCACATAGGTATTGCATTCATAAGATATAGGTTAACTGCATGGAGACTCAAAAACAAGGTACAGGATGGTTTAATTCACCACACCTAAAAGGTCACACAAATTGAACTACCATCCAACTATGTTGGGCAGTGAGAACTTGGCAAATTTATTCTAGATGGAAGTAAGATAATAAGTAAAATGCTCCACTCCTATCAGTTAAAGATAAGCAAATGCAAAAGATACAGATTCTTCAAGAACATAATCAGAAAGTAGAAGACAAAATGGATGAATGATTCCTAGAAATATCATAAATAAAATAGTATAATTATTATGATCTCATGACATTTAAAGGATCCGAAACTGTTGGACTCGTGAAGACAACTTAGATTCCATTGTTCAGGAATTAGATCATTTCTTGTTTGCCATAGAGTTTTATGTTCTCCCCATCCATCCTTTTCTATTCAAGTAAGAAGGGACTAGCTAATATGATAAGCTCATTGTTAGTACAAAAACTATGACCGGAAGAAAAGATATACTCGGACATTTCCTCAGGATTTTCAATCAACAGAGTTATTTAATAATTGTTCCACTAGTTTCACAAATAACTGCATACTGAGCATAGATAACCACTAATGTCTAAAACTATCAATGCCAATGGTGGTGATGCTGATATTTTAACAACAAGAACCCAAAATACTTGGAACCTTATCTTACCTGACATTTGGCAGAAAAGGAGAAGAATATCTGCTAACTGCTCTATAACAAGAATGAAAATACACTAGAATCCATTCTGAAAACTGTTTATCTAGTCAAATATTTTATCTTTACTCAATTTGTCAGTCAACATGAGCTACAGAAATATCTTGTTATCCTATCTCAGTCCAATAATTACAAACTTTACAATTAAGAAGTTAGTTCTTCCACATATATCCAATAAAAGATAACATCATTCTTCATAAAAGAAACTTCCACATGGTGCAGCAAGGAACTAAATTTTAGCTAATACAACTACACAAATGAATTCTAACTGGTATAGAAAAAGTAACAATAAACTCCTCTACTTTACCCCTGAAAACTGTGAGCATCAACTAGTCTATCTTCTACATCAATGTTAAGTCAACAAGGCCAAGCTTGTGTCCCAGACCTTCTAAAGCACATCTAAGTATGATAGCAATATTATAATGTGAAGTTCCAACAATGATCCTCATTAAGGTCAAATCTCAAGAGATATGATTTGGTGTTTAGTTGCTTACTATCTGATCAAGTACTGATAAGAGAAGGGGGAAAAAGGGTCAGCATGCAGGTTCAGAGAATCAGTATTGAAATTCCATGAATATGACCCAAAACTAAACTGTGGAAACTACAGCATCATCTGCCGTACCATGACCATCTATGAGGATTAAGGATTACCAAATTCATTTGAACACGTCAATCTTGTCACTGTTAATAAAACCAAAAGGAATGAACATGTCCAGCACGTTAATGAGCATAAATCAAAAGTTCATTTTTTTTTTTTGGTAATAATCAAAAGTTCATTTTCCCTCCAATCCATCACGTCAAACACTTATCCTTCTGAAAATAAACCTAACCAATTCTAAAGTAAGTACTTGATCAACACAAATAAACTATAAGCTTTGGATTGAAACTAAAAAGTAGTTATAAGGAGCTCATTTTTACTCCCCATTACAGATCAATTTCATGGATGGTCAATGCTGGTAATGTCCATAATAAAAGAAAAAATAAAAGAAAATACGTGTAACTAAAATTCGCCTAGTTAATCATATTACTAAAAAGTCAAAACCATGGCAGAAACAGAAATCCCTTTCTTCATTAAAAAAAGAAAGAAAGAAAGAAACATTTTCGAACCTGGAAGGAGAGAAGATGTAATCATGAAGAAATGAAGAAGAATTGCTATCGCGACTGGGCAAAGACGATGAAGAGGCAGCAGTAGAAGAAGAAGAAGCAGTTGGCAGAGATTGAGCTAAACCGACCTTTTCTCTTATGTCCTTAAGCAATGTTACCCATTTCATCCTTTTCCTCTTTATCTACCTCTCTCATCCGCCGATCAATCAACCGCCGTCAAGCACCAGATCCGACGCCCTTCTAGATTCCTCGCTCTAGAAGGATCTCTCCTCCAAACTCAACAACCGTACATAAATAACAGAGAAACCGAATCCGATCAAAAATGCAGCAGTCAGAACTAAATGGAAACCTTCAAGATCCAGGAATTTAATACTTCTATGATATGTATTGATTCACTGCTTTTCTTTGTTCGTCCTTTCCTTAATCAATTATTTGGTGATTTTTTTGTCTTAATTAATTAAATTTCGGACGTTGAAAAATGGCGAGCCCTAAAAAGAACCGAGAAACCGTCCTTTGTCTCTCTCCCTCTATCTCTGTCTCCCCTTTCTCTCTCTATATCTGAGCTGCTGCTGTGTTTTTGGACGGCCTCTCCGCGCCTTGTTTCTCGCTCTATGTCTCTCTCCTCTCTATCTCTTTGTCCTGTTTTTCCTGTCTATATATTAGTTTACAAATTTTGTTTCCTGCACTAGTAATATAGACAGGGTCGTCTGCCACGTAAGCATGGACCCACGACGATGGAACTTCCACGTGGCAGATCTAGGGTTTCTTATATTTGATCGCCTGCCGCAAGAACGAAGGGGATTAAAAAAGTTAAAACTAAAAAGGGAAGAAATATTGCCTTTCCTTTTCTTTTTTTTTTCATTTATGGGTATATTTTCATATTATTTCAACTTTTCTTGTTCATTTTTTGGTAGGCATTTAATTATTAATATAACGATCTTCTCTCCTATTTCTTAATGACAAAGGCAAGTGATGTGACCTTTTGCTTGTTGGCCTTTATTTTTTAATCTAAATTTGTACTTTGATTCGACTTTATTATCTCTTTTTTCATATCATAGATGTATATATGCTTTCATTTTAACAATATTGATTTGGTAATCTGTCTTAATTGATCAGATAACTTTTTATTATTTCAATTTATACTTATCCCGGATATGATAAAAGACCTCTATCTAATTGAAGAATAGTAGTTCCTTAGATCAAAATGCAATTAATAAGTATTTAAAAAGGTATTTAGTAGTTAATGAATATATAGTAATATATTAACAGTGTATGTTACACATTATGATTTAAATAGAATTTTTTAGCTCTTCAATAAAATAATGTTAAAAATCCAAGACATAGGGAATTGGATTTTAATGCCCTAATGAGCCTATTTCTATTCGTGAATGGAATAGCACTCTATACATAAGGTGAATTGGATCATTCGAATCCGACATGGGACCTATCTCAATGTTACCGTGAAACGGAAATAAGCTGCCTTATCTGATAATGCAAAAGAGGAAAAACCAATCCATTGCACCTCTTCTTTTTTTAATCATACAATAACATAAATTAAAGTTAGGTAAGAACCAGATTTTATTAACATCAGCGAGTGTAATTTCCCCTACTAATCTTCTCATAGCATTAACCAATCGTCTCGAAATAATGCTTTAAATTAGATAAATGAAAATTGAACCATATTTATTTATTTATTCATTGAGAATATTATTATATTTCATTTAATTAAACTCGTGTGGTCATCCTCACACGTAAATTAAGGTCAACTCAAAAAAGAAGTATAGATCTGATTATTAATTAAATAATAACAAAAATATCATCCATCCCTCCTCTTTATTATCCCACGTACTTGTATTAATATTAATGGGGGAGTATTTACAGCAAAAAAATGAGTGATGAATTTGGAAGCCTGAAAACGAAGTCTCAAAAGACAAGAACAGAGATAATTGTAAAGCGCGTGGACGTGGGTCCCAAGAGCTTGATTGTTCGAAGACGAGAAATGGCGCGCGATTCGTTGCGTGGTGAGCGGGGAATCATCGTCTTTTTCAACTTTCCAATTGATCCTTCCTTCGAGTCTTCTCATTATGCTGAGATGGAGGCAGCTGTTGAATTTCTTTGGTTAAAATCCAACATTTGAAATTGGTCAGTATAATGTTTAGTAGTTAGTATGATACGAAATACATATTATTAAATTTAAGTCAATTTTATTTTTTATAAATTTGCTTTTATCGTCTCATTTCTTTTTTATCTTTTGGTTTTGTATTGTCTAACTTGGTTTGGTTATTAATATTATAATTGCCCTTTTTATAAAATGAGATAGAAACTAAAATGAAAAAGGCAGCTAAATTCCATTAGGTAAAATTTAGTTAGAATATCTCATTCAACAGCCATCATGGTTGTTACCATGTCCCATTTTTACACATGGATTCTATTACTGCCTATTTTATGCTCTAGAATTTCACTTTAGATCTTAATACTCCTTTCTCTCCTTTTTTTTTTTTGCAATCTTGATGTTAATAGGTTTTAAGTTGCAACGTTGACTTCCTGCTCAGCAAATCCCAGGTTTAATATTCCACTATTTCTGATGCAAATTGTAAAAGATTCTTATGAGATATCTCCCTCATCCTACGGCGACAATTGCATTAAGATATTTACTACTAATTTGCTGATGCGATGATCCTTTCTTTTGTCATGGATGGACACTAGATGTTTTAGGGGACGTTTGATTTGAGCACAAGGTTGGGTATGGATATGGGTATAATAGTAGAAGGGAATGAGAATATGTATGAAAAATAAAAAATGATGTTTGGTTTGTAACTTTGATTTCTGTATTAATACCAATAATGTTGTTTGGTTTGTTACATTAATGAGAATGAAAGATAATATAATACCATTTTTCATATCATATTTTCATATCATATTTATTATTATTATTATAAAATTTATAATAATAATAATAATAAGATAATTAATTTCGTATAATAAAATTAATAATAAAATTAATAATAATA
>JANITW010000010.1:3920173-3935267 GCA_027564335.1 Erythroxylum williamsii | reverse complement strand
AACATTCAATAAGAAACCCTAGATTAGATAGATCAAATCAACATTAGATCAAAATACTATACTAAAATCAAGACAACGTTGAATTTAGAAGTAAAGGCATAAGATTTAATGCATAAATCCCAAGTTGAAACAAACATCCTAGAATAAGAAAATTTACAGAGTCATGATTGAATTCAACTAAAGAGTAAAATCATAAACATGAAAATCAAAGATAAATAACAAATAAAAGAGGAGGAGAAGGAACTCTAGTTGATTCTTGAATCTTGATTTCTTAGTCTTCAAGTCTCCCCTTACGATTTCTTCGTTCTTTCTCCTTTTTCTTCTCTTGTTTTCTCTCCAGACTAAACCCAGAATTTCTCTCCCTTTCCAAAATCTGTTAACTGCCTTTTTAACCACTGGAAAACCGTTAAAACTATCGTACACGGGCCCTGTGACAATACACGATCAGGCCATGTTCTTCTCAAGCCTAGCTGCATTTTCACTATTGGAAGACATGGTCAATGTTAATTTACATGGCCTAACTATGTACTCCTATAATCTTCATTTTCCTCCTAAAATATCTGCAAACACCGAAAACAAAGCAACAGTACCAAATTCACAAAAACTAAAGGCAGTTTAACATATTCAATACAAAAACAATGACAAAATAGAGCTAAAATATATCAAGAATATCAACTTATCAACATTGTTACTTGAATATGAAAAAATAAGCTTACCATCATCTAACTTAAGTCTCGACATCTTGCGAGTTATTTAAATATATCCATCTTATTTACATTTCTTGCAAGTTGCACGACTGCTAGTCCTTGTTGAAATAGTTTGTCTTACCTTTACCAACTTCCCTTATTCTCTTCTTCTTTGGCCGTCCAGCTTGTTCCATATATGGGGGATGATTGATCTTCTATCCATGCTCTTCTCTATGTATGGGTCATAATTGTTTACTTAATACCAGATTAATGCTCTTCTAATAACACCCCATATATACCTCCTTTATGTAGTACTTGTACATATAATCCTTAGGATCTCCTCTCTCTCTCTCTAAAAAAAAGAAAAATTTAAATGGCATGGCTACAAGGGATCCCAATTAACTCCCATCTCCCATATGTGCATTCATTTGTTCGAAGGTTCACAACATGATAATCATGATTATAATGGTCAATTTCAATTTTCTCATCACTTATATAAATATGTTAAGTTATTGATAACATTTTTGTAAATAGTTATGAAATGCAAATGATGTTATTCCCTACAAAATGAGCCAAATAATTTGTAGCCTCCTTCTTATTTTTCTCTAGCTTTGACACATTGTTAAGACATATCTTATCATTGTAAGCAATTATCCCTTACTTCTTCTGAGGAAATCTTTTCACAGGAGCTCTTCTAATTACCTTTAAGTAAGTCAAGATTGGTTTGTCTCATGTATTCCTCAAGTATGCATTGAAATATTTTACGTTTTTGTTTGACAATAAATCACTCTTATATCATCTATCAAATGCATGTCTGCATCATCTCCTCTCAGGAATATTAGCTAACTGATCATGTGCATCCTTGTTCAGGCTCTATATCTTGCTCATTTTTCACTTATAGCCTTGTTATGTACAATTTGAAGTAATACTCCACATCTAGTCCTTATACACAATTGGCAGTTTATACTTACTTTATAAATTAGCCTAAAATGCCTAAAGCAATAACAATGGTTAAAATGTGGGTACTTAAACAATTCTTATAGACCCTACATCACATGATAAAGTTATGATCTAGTAAGAAATAAGGGGAAATATTAAATTTACATTAAGAATATTTCATTGTGATACCTTTGGTCTATCACTCATAAACACATATGATATATCATTGCCAATATCATCGAATAAGGATCCCAAAAATCATTTCTAGCTGTCTTTGTTCTCAACTTTTACAATAGCCTAAGTGAACAAAAATATTATCATTTGGATTCATTTTACTGATTGTTAGTAATTGTCCACCATAGCTTGCTTCAATTGATAACCATTAACATATATTATTAGTTTGCTAGTATTAACAAACCAAGATTTTGTTTGTTTAAGGCATATGTAGCATGAATTAAAACACACCTTTAGGGGATTTGATGTATAGCAAACTACTTTATTGTATTCCATCATTGCCAAGAAGTACCTTTTAACTATATATGTTTTGATGTTTGTAATCTCTTGCCACTAATCTCTTAAAACAACCTCTCTTAACCCAGATATATGCTAACTGGGAAAGTCTATGTAGTGTTATAAATACTTATGAGCAATATGCTTATAATCAACTATTTTACGATCAAGTGATATCCCATAAGAATGAGAGTTATAGAATGTCTTAATCTAAAATGCATTCTTATCTTGTGTAAGGCGTACATGAATTCTTTATCCACATTTCTTCTTACTCACTGCAGTAACTGATAGCGCGTCGTAACGCTAATCAAAATAAATTAGACTACAACTATAACAATGGTGAGGCTAGGTCAATCCCACAAATAGAGTGTGTAAAGTTGTTGAAATAAAATTAATCAGTATTTAGGTTTAGGGGTTTTGGTTTTAGAAATAAGAAATAAAATAAAGTTAAACTATCCAACAAAGGTAATTTAAAGAAAATATGTAAAAAATGATAAAAGTGGAGAATTTAGTGGAGACCTGGCTCTTTGATTCAATCTCGACCTACACTCTAATTAAACATATTTCATTGATTTGTTGTTCTCTTACCTCTCTTTGAACTATTAATCGTGAGTTAATAATTAACCCGAGTTTTTCTTTAGGTAGTGTTAATCAAGATATAATCCTTAATTAAACCTAACTACCAAATAAATTAGGATACGATCTCTAGATTCAATTAAGTAGTAGCATTACGAATTAGGAAAACTAATTAGTCAAGGAATCAACCACATATGATGCATCATTTAGCCCAGGTTATGTTATCCTTAATGATTTCAAATCATTAATCGATACATATGAATATCAAATATAACAATTACGGATTATATTGAAATTCTAGCAATGGGTTTGTAAATAAATGATTTAATGAACATATTAAAATCATCTTTTCACAATACCCAAATCCATACACATCGGATAACACAAACAATTTCTAAAGAGAGAAAGAATCAATAAAACAATGGAAAAAATACACTTAACTGGGTTGTTGACAACGATGTCACCTCCAAACTAGTGTTAGGTTATCTAGCCCTCTTTTCAGTGTGTTGCCTAAGAGCCCTCCCCGAAGATTACCTTCAACCTAAAAAATGTCCCTCCGAGGAACCACTCTACTGCGCCTCTCTTCTCTGTTCTATCTGAATCATCCTGCTACAATGCCTCTTTTATTTTATTTAAAAGCAACACTTCCGAAAACCCTCGTTGCTTCTTTGACCAAACTTTTGTGTTTTAGGCTGCTCCTTAGACATTGCTATGTTGTTGTTTTGCTTTGTGTTTTATTCTTCTTGGACGTCCCTTGTTGTGCAATGTCTCATACCCAACATTTCCATGTTGTAGTTTCCTACTCCTTGGCCGTGCTTTTGTGTTGTCATTTTGAGCTCCTTGTTTCCCACTCTATTGGCACTTGTTGGTCTCTGCCCACCTGCTACATGCATATTCTCCTTAGCTGTGTGTTTCATGCCCTATGTCCCTCGTATGTAAAAAAGATGCATGGGTGTGGAATAACTCACGCTTATGAATCTTATTGCACAACCATGACACACACACTCATGGCTATGCAAATTTTCTAGCATGACTATAAGACATTTTAATACATCATTCTTCATTTCTTTTCATTTTCTTGCTCCAAGAAGACACAGGATTGTGAATCTTCAAAAAATGGCCAAAATATTGTACTTTCGGCTCACTTTAACTTCTTTGCTTCTGAATTGTGCCTAAAATCACATATGAGTCAACATGAGTATCTTAAATAATTTCAAGTCATTAATCGCTAAGTATTATAGAATAATTATACAATCAATTAAACACATATCAGTAAGTCTTAGCCTTTCTTTCTTTATAAAAACATAGTTAAATCTAAAAAAAATACTCATGTTTTTCAAAGCTTTCTTAAATATGTCAATGTAATTAAATATCTTTCCTTACTTCAGAATAAGTCCCTCATCATCTAACCAGGAGGGAAAAAGTGTGGATATTTAGGTTTCTTATTCCTCTCCTTATTAGAACTAACTTCTAGGCTATTAATATCACCATCCCCATCACTTAAGTTAATATTCTCAATACCAATACACCCCTCACTTATAGCAGGTAACCTTTCTTCTGTAGCATATCCATAGATATCATTAGGAATTTCTTCACTTTAATATCCTAAGTCACTGATATCTATTGATTAGCTTTCGTAGTATAATAGGTCATCTGAATCATTTGATGCTTCATATCCATATTCAACTTTAAATGTTTTTGAAATGGGTTGATTTGAGGGTGCATATGTTGGTGCTGCAACCGATGTATTTGTGGGTGTTGGTAAACCTTCCTTATCATTATCATCGATAATTACCTCAATTAGAATATTAATCTTAGGGTTAGTAACTCGGCTTAACTTGAGGTACTTCTCCCTATTCGTAAACACCCCTACTATTTTTATTTTTCTCACTTCAATTACACCAATCAAGCTCCTTACATCATTGCTATTCTATAATGGCCTAAAACCATCTTTAAAGGACTCAAATGGAAATTTATAGGTAAAATCCCACACTTTTCTATACCCTAACCTCTTACCATTAAGCATAAAATCAATGAAGGTAATCTTATCTACCTTACAACTATTTTTTTTCTCTCCACCTTTATATACCATTTCTAGTTTAAATCTGAAGCACTCTTTATAAAATTACTCAAACATAATTTTGGGATTTGAAGTACTTCCCATTTCTTAAACAAAATGTATAACAAAAGCAAATATCTCATTATGCAATTGTAGTATCAAATATATGTAAATTTAATATATTACTAACTTATGTTGGTGGTAGTGATATGACTAATTGTTTATCATTATTAGGATATAAAGGAATAAGAAGAAAATGCAAACTGATCTTGTTGTAAACACAAAAGCAGTGTACAACGAATTGAAAAACTATTTCTAACCAACACGCACATTACAATGGAAACTTTGATTGACCTTAGTTGAATTCAACTAGACCATTATACATGCACTAACTAGTACATCATTGCTAGGTAATAATAAACCATCATTTATTTATACACATCATCTTAATCTTCACCCTAGATATGCTAGTACTTAGGTACACAAAATTACAGATAATGTAAATTACCATTAGTATAATTATCTAGGGAAACAAAAGAAGCAAAATATTGCAAAAGCAAAAGACAATATGTCCCATAAGTGTTTATTGCATCAAGTATAAAATGTTGTTCAAGTAATTTGATTAATATGCTTTACAGCCCACTATATGGACAAACAATCTAAGTAAACAAACAATTGAACAACGTAGTTGGTCGAGAACTTATTAATAAATGAACACAATATTTAATAACTAGATCAGTTTCAATTTTTCTAAAAGGTATTAGCTTTGAAGAATCAGCTCCTAGGTTTAAGGAAAAAGTGTGGGTTATTGACTCAAGTTGTGAAAAATAAAATTTTTAGAACAATAAGAAATCAAATGATCTAGTCTTGTAATCAATTCTTAAACTAAAATAGCACAAATTAAAGCATAGAAACCATTATACCTAAAATCTAGTCTCCAAACCAAATCGAAGGGAACTTGAGGTGTAGGGTTGAAGAAAACACTGCCTCGGTCTTGTCTCCACCTCCCTACTTTCGACCTTGATGTTGGCTTGCTCGATTTGTGTCCCCTTACTCTAGATGAGATGCACTCCAAGGTTTTCACCAAAGATTGATTAGAGAACCAATATTTCCCAATGTTAGATGGTGCTTTATGGCCTAACTTTGATCGTAGAAAATCCATAAATTAAACTATTTAATTGGTGATTGCTTACCCAACACATGAGCTAAATGGAAAAGATAAATTTGGCCTTTAGAGAAAGAGATAGGCAAAAATCGAAAGCTGGGAAGAAGATAAGCAAAATCAGCAACTAGGGAGAGAGATAAGCGAAAATGGCAACTAGGAAGAAAGGTTAAGTTTTTACAAAAATCATCGTATATTTAGAGACAAAATTAGAGTGGTCATGCAGCTTGAATTATCTCAATAGTTCTTGTAGAAATAAAGTTATGAAACAAATAAGTAAAGATCAATTACTCATGATGCTTTAAACTTATCCTAATTGCCACTTCATCTAACAACTCATGGTGAGCAACTTCCTCTCCATGGTTGGCCATGTTAATGGTCCATTTAATTACCACTTTGCCATTTGTGTTTAATCTTATGCTTCAAAATAACTAAACATTTGACCTAATTGCCATACAATTATACCATATAATAATATGCATTATTTTGTTGAGCAATAAATCTATATGACGCATCATCCATATCAAATAAATTTATCTAGGATTAAATTTGTTATCCAATAACATTTATTCTAATACCATAGGATGACTAAAATAATTATAACACTTATAATTAATTTTATCGTCGTATTAATATCTCCATATGATATACTAAAATAATTTCCTTTTTAATCAAATATATGTCATGTTGAAAGTATAATTAAAACTCCTTTTATTCCATAAATCATAAGAGTTATCTAGCCAAATACATTATAATTACTCAAATGACATAGATGATAAGTATCGTACACAAATCATGATCCCAAAGCAATAATTGCCCATGCCAATTCTCTTGTCACATAATATCCTGAATAGATACAAGATTAGAATATGTCATTCTTGCCAATTTATTCTTTTTTGATCTCCAAAGTAAATAATAAATAATAAATATGACTAACTCCTTAATCACATTGCATTCATACAATATTACTTTATCAAGGGCCCTATAGATATTATCGCATATATTATATATGAGGGACCACATATTATCGCATATATTGTATATGAGGGACCACATTATTCTTGATGAATATTTATCCTCCACACAAGTCACACATATTGTGGTATTATCTGTATAGTTACCTGTTACAGTTAGCGTTGAACAATACTATCAAATACAAATTTCTCATGTAAGAAAATGAACATCTCATACTATAGAATTCAAGACACGTATGAAACATTAATGACATAAACACAATTATAATAATGTTTCGTTTAAGGTCTGTCTAATACCATAATCTCCATTATGTATCTATGTGATTGAACCGATAACTTCTTATCTAATGGTTTACAAAACATCACCATCATTTAATCCACATACTAATTTTTTACTGGTCAATTACTATTTCATGTTAATCACTAAGACTGGTGACATTTTAGAGTAATAAGTATTTTCTATTACGAAGTTCTACAATCTAAGTCCTCAACTCGAATAATCCAATAATGAAAACTCATGAAACAAAATGATATAAATAATCTAATTCATGAACATAATAGTTAGAATACAACTAGATCATAAAACTAACAAAAAGCGAGTCTATAAAAATAATCTTATAACTCATTTCACACGGATACTATAGAACTGTGATCCTCCAAGATTATCTTAAATTCTATGCTGCAATTGTTGGAAAAACAGGAATACTTTTCAAGCATACCTTCTATTTTTAGAGGACAGTATCATCTACCACATTTTCTTTCATTTGAGGAGTTATGGCAATCCCCCTCTTTAGTTGTTCCAATTCTTCCTTTGAGTAATTCACTACAACATTTTAGTAAGTGATAACTTAAAGTAATTCAATTGTTCCAGTTCTTGATAAGTGATTTGTCATCAATAATCTACAAGCCAGAAAATGTCCAAACTTCATAAATTCTGTTTTAGAAATCTAGAAAATGTGTTTGTTAAGCAAAATTGATTTTTGTTCTAGAAATCCAAAAAAGGTGTTTATTAAGCAAAATGTGTTTGTTGTGCAAATGAATTCAACTATTAAACTTTATTACATTCCATCCAAAATGAAATTATGATTAATGTTACATCAAACTCAGGAAATATGCATTGTTATACTTGTTAGACCTCCCCTAACTCATTTATATCATCTTCTTAATAGATATTAACACAACAAGAACTAGAAACTAATGTGAAAAGCAAATGACCACAAGTACAGTCTCTGTTATATGCTGAAAATTAAGAACTGGGGTCATCATCGTTGCATTAACATGAAAGAAAGCTATTAACAATCACGAAACTAGAAAGAGATAACAATAAGATCATGAAAAAACAACCAGATTGCACAAGAAACTCGCATTAGCTTCATTTAAACAAAGCATATGTATTATGCCGAAAGAAAACAAAAACTAGCATTCCCATTTCCACAAACTAGCAAATACTTTTAAGCAACGAATTGCCACACGCAAATGATCAATCATTCTAGTGCCGCTTCAGATTGTGGAAGGCAAAAGGTGAAAATTAGTGAATGTGTAGCACACTATGGTCTGTGATGATGCTCCTTATCAAATGCGCAAGTTTGATGTGGTTGTTTTTCCCCTTTAACGTACTTTTGTAGCGCTTGCTTAATCTTTTTGATCTACTTATATGTTGGATAATGGATACTGCACAGTTTAATTATGAATTCAGAAAATAAAGAAAGGGTTCAATTAGACACTCTGGTGGAAGACATTCAATAAGGTACGCGCATTGCTTTCTTAAATTGCTCATTCGTTTTACATCCCGGCTAGAAAATACTGTGTATCAGTGTTTGATGATTTTTGCAGCCTAGCATTTATAACTGGAAAACTTGGTTATCTTCAACTTACAGATATTGGCTGATTCGATTTATTCTCATTTTTTCAACAATTTGTGAAATACTTGAAGCGATCTCGTTAAAAGGCTTAACTAAGTTTGGCATCAAAATGGACAAAGGATTGGGATAATTTATAAAAACTACTTGACGTGAGCAGGAGTAAGGATCTTGAGAAGATAGCGAATTCCGAACCTATTAGAGGAGAGTTTAATGGGATTGAGCCTAAATTAATCCACTTACCTTAAATCTTTGGACCGGATACACTTGGAGCTTGAAAACACGAAGACTTAGGCTATTTAATGCTTCATCACTTAAGCCCAAGAAGATATTAAACCTATTTATTTAATTTTTGGACTTCGTTTTATTTTGAGCTTCCATGTATTTTAGCCCAACCTTTTATTATTTGACCTAAGTATAAATATTTATATTTTAAGGTTTTACAATTTTTAGATCATATTGTTTGAATGCCATCGGCTTTAGGGAGAAACATTATTCTCTTGTTCTTGTTACTTTTTCGAACCATTGTTCACTTATCAATTGTTTCCTCAATTGTGGCGGTCCATTGTTCGTCTCTGAATTTTATTTTAATCATCGGAATTACTTGGAACAAATTTTCAAGAAGTATCGTAGAAATCAAATCTTACATATTGTTTGTTGAATTCCCCTTACCTATCCTTTTTAAATCCTTTAAGTCAAAAACCTATAAAACAAAAATACCCCTTAAAAACATCATCACATGGACGTCAATCCTTTCACGGTGCGCGTCACTGCTCCTCGGGGTGATTTTTTGGGCCGTAGAATTGTCGTTTAAGCAAACCTCTCTTGTACAAGCACAAGAGGTTGTAAATACCTTTTCTTTTGCAGTCGTCTTACGGCCTCTTCTGCATATCAATTCTTATACCCAACGAACCTATACGGGGAGGATTCGAATTACAGGTGTGGTTCCTATTGCAAAATTTCTGCAGATTTTTCGTTTATCCCGTAACTGCAAAAAGAAGAAAAATGTGATGTTTCTAACTTCTATTCTGACGAACTTTTATGGTAATGTTTCTAGAAAAGTCTGTATCCCTATAGGAGACTGCTTAAGAATCATATTTCCTATTGGCTTGTTTTCAACTTTTTGAGTGGCATTCCTATTGGCTTAGTAAACCCTGAATTTTCTATCCTAGAGCAAAAATTCCACGGTCGACTCTCGGTTATTCTTCATACAGCCGGTGCGCTTTTCATTCCAGAAGGCCGCCGAGATTTACTTGTAATGTTTGGCAGGTAATTTCTTTTATTAGGGGCCTTTCTTCCTCCTGTTTGTTAAGAAAATGCACTTTGCAATTTGTGTGTGTTATTTTTGAATCTTGCTTTATACACGCGGCGTAGGACCTTTTGATAAAACATTTACTTCCTTGTTTTTTGTATAAAAAAGATAAGGAATTTGGAGTGTGAGTTTGCCTTCTCCAGCACTTAGAAATTGGTATTTACATGATTTTACATGGTGTGGTTCGAGGTAGTATTATATTTAACAGAAGGTTCAAGGGACAAAGTTTTAGGGGTTCTGGGTATCGCTATAATACAAATCCTTGCAGAAGTTCAATTGGCAAATAGTTTAATACCCTTCACACATTTATTAGCATCGACATCACGAATTGTCATTTCATCTTGGATGCATTTCCACATCTTTCAACGGTTGTCATTTAATGATTGTCCTAGCTGTTGCAGGGTCCATCAGGTGGGGACTGACAGTTTAACCATATCCGTTAACTTTTGTTGGTTGTGAAACATATTGTCATGTTAGAACATATGGATTAAAAACTGGGAAGGTTGTCCGATTCTATTATAAATGTTGATAGCTAACTGCTGCTGTGCTTTCTTACATATCTTGCCTGCTCCATCAAATTGGTGCTGGGAATTCAAGATTGGTGGATAATGAAATGGTATGTCCATCTCATATTATTCAGTCTTGATTGAGGGTACTGGGATACCATGCTTTCGAACTGATTGCTATATTAAGGTGCGTTTGCCAAGTGTTATTCCTGTCAAAATTGTGATCTCTGAGATGGCAGAACATAGTTCATTAGTTCTACTGCTGTAAGGAGACACTTGTTAATGTGATGAGAGAGACTGAAGAAATACAGCCTAAACTAATCTTATGCTTAGCCTATAACACTAACGATATTTTAGTTACATATTCTGGATCGAACCTAAAAGAGCAATAAACGACAAAATACGAAAAATACCTAATTTCAATTATATAACTTCAAATGAGCTTTTTGAAGCTGAAATAAGTGCAAATCCTTCGTCGCCTTTATGAGAACTGCTCATTGGGACGTGGTTAATGTCTTTCTATAGTTTTCTCAAAATGTAATTTGTCATAACGGGTCAGCGGATCTTTATGCTTATGAATGATACAAGCAATTGTAGGATACCTCAACTTTTTTTTAAGAGAGCTGGATACCTTAACATTTAAATATAGCTTCCATATCGGGTTTTTTCATCACAAGCTTGATATAGGTCCAGTCTACACTGATCGAGATCCAATTTCCATCGAGTTTTGAGTCATTGATTTAGATCATTTATTGGGCTATTTTTATTATCTTTATCCAGTCAAATTAGGTAACTTAACTGATAAGTTATTTGAAAAACTCAAAAATGGAATTAAATGTTGTTCAACTTTATGGGAAAAGTAAAAAATATCCAACATTCTTCCCCGTAGACAATACTTAATTACGGTATTGACTCAAGTTGAAAATAATTTAAAAACTTGGTTAAGCTATGCTACTGTATTAATCGACTAAGTTTAAAAACAAAGCATTTTATTCAAAGTTAACGAAAGTCTATCATTATGTCCTGTAAGGATTTTGATACCAAAAAGTATCAAATGCATGTGTCATTTGCATCATAGATCTAATAAAATCATGTTTACTTAATACCTTACTAACATGAATGGGAAAATGGATTGTAGCAAACTAGGATGATAGCTTTATGATCTAAATTATATCATCTTCGTTTGTAAATTTTGATTTCTCTAATTTTATGCTAAATCGCATATGCTAAATTACATTAGAAAAATCTTGTTTTCTTTCACCGAATGCTAAATAGCATTAGAGAAAATTTGTTTCCTCTCACCAAATGCTAAACTGCATTAGAGGAATCCTTTATATTTTCTAACTAAATGCTAAACTGTATTAGAGAACCTTTATGAAATTAAAACTTATATCCCCCTATGTCATGTGAAACTTTAAGGATATCTGTATAAAACTATATATGTCTAAATGACATAAGCTTAAGGTCAATCTGTATATATGCCCAATGACCTTTAAATGCTTTAATATTGACACAAATCTTAAGACTTTCATATGTATTATGACAATGTATGATAACATGTATTATTGAGGATAAACGATGATCATTTTATCGATGAACCATCATACCGTCATAATACATCAAATATATAAATGTACAAATGTACATGGAGCAAATATAATAATCCTCTAACTAACAGTGTCTAAGGACTTCAAAACACCCATATTGTATAGTTGTATTTCAAACACAAGTGGGTGAAGTCCTTTAGTTAAAGGATCGACTAATTTTTCCTCAGTCTTTAAGTGTTCAAAACCTTAATGTCACCTTTTCGTATCAACTCCTTTAGGGTCAAATATTTGACATTCAAATGCATATACCCTTTGATGTTCTTATTATTTCTAATCAACATAGCAGTAAGATTATCACAGTACAAGCGAGTAGGTCTAACTATTGAATTAACCACAGACAACTCAGAAATTAAGTTTTTGAGTTAAACCGTCTATGAAGCAATTCCATAGCATGCACTCTACATCCATGTTCGAGGAAATCATCTGTGTCTACTTGACATTCTTTCACAATATTGCACTATCTGCAAACTTAAACTGTAACTTTAAGTGAACTTTAGATCATCTGGACACAAAGCTAATGTTGGACCCTGAATTTTTTTTCTTTAAGTTAAGCATGATCTGAAATTACTTTGAGGTTTAGATAGATTAAATTTTTGGAGTTATAATTATGTCAAGGTTAGTGGGATTTATTGAATGGGTAAGTCGAATTAAAGTATTAATGTAATAAGGATGTTCAAGGGCATTTTTGGGGAGGTCACTTAAGCATAAAAGAGCATAAGCTTATAAGGAAAGGTAAGATGGACTTTTTGGGCTCATTAAGGGTACAAATGGAAAAAGAATATACTGTCTTTCTTATAAGAGAAGGAAAATGTGGATTGAAGAAGGTGGAGAGTGAAAAACGAAAATAGGAGAGAAGAAGAGAGGTTTCGGTGAAAAAGAAAAGAAGAGAAATTAAGTGGTTAAGGTAGGTTTTCTTCTTGTTTTATTAAAGGAATGAGTTGTATTGAGGATGAAGGAGTTTGAGAGAAAAGAGGTTTGTGTGGGAAAAAGATCGATTAGGAGAACCCAATTGATTTTAGGGTTTCTAAACTAGATCTTAGATTTTCTAACTTAGATGGACTATGAGTAAGTTAGATTTGAGTTTAATTTGTGTTTATTAAAATTTTGTGATTTTTGAAGTTTATAATTTTTTTTGGAATGTTGTTTTGAATGGAATCTTGATTGTTTTAGGAAACCAACGGAATCCTACCCAAGAGTAAGGGGAAGGGCAAGCTTGACTTGGATTTTCGCTAACTAATTATGTGGATAACATATTTATGGTTATAGTATAATTGAGCAAATTCTTGCCTATGTGTGTATGTTGAAAATGATTTGTTTGAAATTGACTTGTTTGTAAATGTTGAAAATGCATGATAGAATATGACTATGTTATATCTCAAAATAGGTCATGGCATTTTGTATTAAATGATAAGAAGACAAAGCATAAAAGCATGAACATATGAGAAAACAATTACGTGCTTTTGTTTGGACAAGAGTGAGACCATTCTGTTCATTACGTGCACGTTGACAAGAGCCTTTTTTCCGGCTGCCCGCTTATGGCATATGAGCTCTGAAATTGGACTCATTCTATTTATGGGGTAAACTTCGATTTCTTCATTATGTTTCTATGGAGCCCTCGAGCTATTTAGTTGTGCATTGCATCTTTAAATTTCCATGTATGATGCATTTGAGTGTTATGTGTTATGGGTGTTAAACTAATTGAAGAATGTTTTAATTATTGAATATATATATATATTATAATCATATAATAGAACAGAATCAACTTTATATAGAACAAACCCCAATTAGTACTGCAAATCAATATGATATAGCTCATAGATTTAGTATTGATACAATTTCGATAAAACCTTCTAGTTTTATAAAGTGATTGCTTCAGATTATTTGCCATACGAATCAATCGAGCAGTTTCATACATCTCTTGAGATTTTTGCATTTCACGGCTATTGTTGTAACATCCCACCCCCGACGGGAAGGATAAAATAGTAAATTGGCTAGGAGTAAGAGTGATTAGGACTGCTTTGACATTGTTGTGCATACTGGTACAGGTGAACAATGAAATTATGCACATGCAATAGCTGTACATGCATTCATGATTATTTCCCGGTATTGGGCCTAAATGAAATTTTATTGTGAATAATGTGAAAATTGTATTTGAAAAATTTATTGGACTGTGTTTTTATGTGTTTTACATTTTAAGGAAATTTTAGGAATTTTTCTGGACTTTTCCGGAGAAAATTTCCGGACCGAAAAAATCGCCAAGTGGCGGACTGATTGGTTTCCTAACTGGAAATTACTGTCCAATGGCACCGAAAATTTTGACACATGATTTTAGAATTTCTTGATTTGAGCCATTGGAATTTGGGGAGAAATTAGAGTGGAAATTAAAGGAACCAAGTTAATGCTTTACACTTGTGACACTTGTCACTTATTTTAACCATGTATTAAGCCTTTAATTTAATTAAAAGCCACCTAACCCTTTGGGTCTTGACTTGCACGCCACTTTCAGCTTGAGAAGGCAAATGAGCATTTTCTTCATATTTGTTTTCTCTCCATATTCGTAGCTCTCTCCTCCCTCTCTTCTTCTTGATTTTTGCTTGCTTCTTTGTCCTACCTCCTCCATGGCTTGCTCTTCTTTGGTTTTAAACACACAAAACAAAAGTTCAACCTAAGCCTTCAAGTTGATGATGTCGTGGGTGTATGGTGGAGGAAGTTAGTGAGTGGGTGATCTTTTGAAGACTTGGAAGGTTGGAAGCTAATTAGGTAAGTTCTTTCATTAAGTTTTAAATGATGTTTTAAGTATGAATTTATGAAACATGGTAGGTAGAAACATTGAATGGGAGGTTTGGTGCATTTATTATGCTTATGGATGCATTAAATTGATGTATATTATTGTTTGAAATGATG
>JANITW010000010.1:3894920-3908676 GCA_027564335.1 Erythroxylum williamsii | reverse complement strand
ACAAGTCGATCTCTCTTCTTTCCTTCTTCCACCGAAACCTTTCTCTTCTCTCTCTAACTTTTGTTTTCTCACTCTTCCTCTTCTTCAAATCACGTTTTTCACCTCTTCACCAGCAAAACAACACTTTCTTTTTCTATTTCTACCCTTAATGAGCCCAAAAAGTCTATCTTACCCGTCCTTCTTTTTGTTATCCTTCAACCTTACCTCTTTATCTGGATTTAGACACCCATTTTCTACCAAGTCCCATAAGTCTAAAGACTTAAATAGAGTTTTCATTTTGATGCTCCAAAATTCATAACTTTCACATTTGAAAATAGGGATCAAAGGTTGAGATACGCTGAAAGATACTCCATTGGCTGCCATGAATCTTTGACTTCACAAATACCTTTTGCTTCTATGCCTAGATATATCGAATGTGGCTTTGATACCACAAAATGTTGAATATATAACTAAAATAAAAATCTGTAGAAGCAAATGATGGGAAAGCTTTGGATAAATAGAACTTTAATTGCTCAAAAGTATAGTAAACACAAAGACTCAAGGTTCCTATACTCAAGGTTCCTATATATAGGATCTAAATACACAACTGACTCCTATAAATGCTCACCTGAAACATAAACATAGACTATGACTAAAAACTGACTTGCTACTAACTAGAGATCACGACAGACATTAATAACAAATTACTAACAAACTAGCTAGGACTTGGTCAAACACTCGGAGAGTGGCACTACAACTTTGGAATCACATTTCAATAAAAATATGGTGGAAAAGGGCAAAGGAAAATACCCTTTCCACAAATGCAAAATAATAGTTCTATTAAGGACATGGTCAGGCCTGATCCTAGACAAAGGCAGGAAGGACACTTGCTCAAGGCTCACTCTTGACCTACTCCTATTTTATTTCATTTTATTCTTTTTAAAAGCTCACTCTTGATGCTTATAAAGAACAAAAAGAAGCAAAATAAGACTTTTTTTTCTTTAATCGGGGTTTATAAAATATTAGAAACAGTCTAGACATGGTAGAGAGGAAACAACGAATATAACATGTTCATGGCAAGTCAAATTGTTAAAAACGAAATGTAGCACTGTATGCGGCCAATATGATATTATGTATTGAATCGCATATTGTATGGAAAATTAGAACTTTATATTGTTTTCGGACTAACAGCATGAAAATCTGTTTGGTTTCAAAGATATTTCAAATGAGAATCCTGATAGATGACCTTGGATAATGGATCTTTAGGCGCATATGTCTTTCCTTGAGTTCTAAGTTATGCCATATGCTTGAAGTTTAATTAGTATCCTACTCTCGTGATATCTTCTCCGATGCTATTTATTTTTACTGCATCATTTTCTCTGAATGAGCAGTCTTTTCAGTTACCCAAGAGGAGTGTTAACCTTTTGTTTCTTTTCAATATTCTACAATTTGTTGAAATTTTAGAAGATAAAGAAGAAGAAATAAAAACGATTCGGAAGGTTAGTATAACTTGAAAGTGGGCTGTGTTTCTTCATGCTAAAAAACAGAACAGTCTTGCCTTATATAGGCTTACAAACTTAACAATGAATAAGAAATTTCCGGACTCACGTAAACAACAAAGCTAGATCCACTAACTAACCAACTCACAAAACAATCTGCCCACTATCTCAACTTAATAACAAACTACGTGCCAAGTCAAACAGATAACTTTGAATCATGCTTCAACACAATTATCAGCATCTTCTTCTGGGTAAACTTTTTTGCTTCTTGTTATCAGCACATGCATCTTTACCTTTGGCTAGGAGGCTGTAAAGGCGTTCCAAGTATCGTAATGAGTAATGATATGAGCTTATACTTTATAAAGGTTTTGGAATCCAGCTGCCATCATTATGGAGAGTATTTCCTACATGTCCTTTTTTCAGAGCCTTGTAATCAGAGTTTATTGATATTTTTCTATTTGCAGGCATTCGGTTTTGGACAAGTATTTTGGAGTAAACTGTGATATGCTAAAACCATCAGTTTGATGGGAAGTTCTGAACAGTTGATGAAAGTCATTTGGTCATCCAATCGTGTAATCTTCGGCTTTACTAGAAACTTTTCATTTAGAAACTCTCATTTGTTCAAATTAAAGCGAAATCAGATATGGTGATGTAACATGATGTGAGATTAAGAATGTGTGGTCGACCAAGCAAACACGCACCTGCGGTAAAAAGCATTAATGCAGTCATAAAAGTAGCCATTAACGCACAATATTCTCAGGCCATTAATTAGCAGGAGTCCCTAATCACAATCATCAGATATTGCTATTTCCTAATCATTTACTAGTGACTATAAATGTTTATCCATTTATTGAGAAAAGAAAGTTGTTTATCCAAGTTTTGAGAAAGAAATGTAGTTGGCGCTTGCAAAAGATTGCCAGAGGCCAAAGTGATGCAAGGTCATTTCTTTACTATTAAATGCATGTGTAGTAGTAGCATGCATGGGGGTGTGCAGCCGAAGTGGTAAAGAGATGGAAGCATAGACCAAGAAAAAGGAAAAGGTTTTGGTAATAATTAGTAGTGGAAGAGGGGGGGAAAAAAGGAGGGAAAAGGCAGGTTTGTTAAAATGAGATTCCCTAAAAGAAGATGACTTATGCAAGTATGCTGAAAAGAGGAAGGAGAGAGCAACTTTTGGTTTGTCTGGACGTGTAGTAGATGGAGATAAAAAGATGCAATCTTTTTTACAAGGCAAATGGCATGTATGGTACCTTAACCCTGCAACTAACGCACACTTTCCAAAAGCTTGGATATACCGTAAGACCACAAGCTCTCCTTTCATTAATTCCTAGGTTTCTATTCCTTCTTTTGCATGCTGAATATACTAAGTTGCTCCAATAATGATTTGCTTTTTACCTTTTTTTTTTTCCTTTCAAATCTGGCTAAGGCCTTTTCGTTTAGAAGTTGAATCAACATGTTAATAGCTTATTTTCTAGGATTAACAAAGCGACATGCCTTCTTGTTCATTGCACGGTATAGTTGTCGATCTGATTTTGCCTTTATAGTTGATAAAAAGAAAATCTAGTTAGATACATTCAACCAATACTTGTAAAATCGGGATACACCCTTTTTCTTAATCTATGTAATAACCCAGCATCTGTACGTAAAGCTTGAAGATAAAGTCTCAACCATTAAACTTCATCTTAAAATTATGCGTTACATCTTTCATGATGCTAATCTTACAGAGAGTTTCAGTATCCAGAGCACGCTGTTTTATAAAGACTCACTCATAATTCATCAAAGGACCAGGAATAATAGTCCAATAGTGGTGTGTCATCAGGAAAACAGAACAGTTTGTATGAGAAATGATTGTGGATGCTAAGGTAAGTGAACCTACCAACTGAAACGATACGTGTTGGATTGGATATGCAATGGAGCCATGCACGGAATTTGATAAAGGGTTAGAAAAGAAGACTCAGAGAATAGTAATTCAAAATTTCAAAGTTCAATCGAATATCATTTTCAAAACCGTTGACATTTTCTTTTCATTGCTCTACTACGAAGTCCCGGACCACCACCCCACCCGCACAAATTCATATAGAGACCAGACCGTCAGCTCAGTTCCCCTTTCCACTCACGCTTATACTCTATACCCTTCTTTAAAAAAGACCATTATTTCTTTGAAGCTTATCATCTTCTTTTCTTGGTACGTTCCATAAAGTGATTGTGGAAAAGAAGTCGTTGGAAATTGCTATATGCTTCAGTCTTCGTGATCATTCTTCATCAGTAAGACTTTGTGTAAGAACTTGGATATGCATGAACATTTGCGCAAGTGCATGGCTGGTGCCGTGATCTCATTGGAAAGGTATTACACTTTCAAAAATGTGCTCAGTAGAGAGAGGAAATTAGATGGTTAATACTGACTTGTGAGGACATAAATAACTATTTTGGGTTTAATTACTTAAATCTACGAGTCCAGGGCTCGTCCGAACGACTTGCATGTAGATTTCTATCACGATAAATTAACCATAATTCCACATGCATAATTTGTCAGACATGAGCCATATATTAGATGAGTTTGGCAGTCCAATTTGAAACCTGTCATTTCAGCCAAGGCCAAATGTGAGTGGTCACATTGGATGCTTATGCTTTTGGAAAGAAATCTACATCAATCGGCTTTTCACAGAAATTATATATGTGTAGTAAATGCAAGACAGTACAATGATAATACATACATACATAATATGCCTATCTAAGGTAAAATGTGGCTTAATAAAATTTCTGCAATAATCTCTTGAGAAAATTTTAAAATTTGTTGAATTACAACTCTCGGAAGTACGCTAAAATCCAAATCTCATCCCCTTTTCGATTATTTGCATAAGAAGTTTAGAAATGAAATTAAGTATTTGGTAGTGCCAGTGCCAACAAGGCAATAGGTTGGTTTTGAGGGGGCATTAGTCTGCTCAATTCCAAGGCCCCTCACCTCGTCAAAATGATTACCTCATCAGCTTCTTGCTTGTCTTTATTCAATATTACTGTTTGATGATGCAATCTACTATCCTCCTTTAAAAAGTCGATCTTTAATTCTTTTAATAATTGGTCATTTCCCATGTAGGATCCCCTCTTACCTTCAATATAGGAATATCGAACCTTATTTGTTTATATCATCTTCTTCGCAAAGATCTCTTGATTTGCAATTTCAAAGGATGACTATAATGTAGTGGGGCTGATATGCTTATCTTCCCTTTCAACTATAAAGGTTGTATGTCAATCATGGTTATAGCATGGAGACAGGAGGGGCATCTCCAACTTGTCTTTATATGCCCATGGTGTACTCTTTTGACAGTACTACAAGCGTCGTGAAGAGCTAAAAGCGGAAACTCTTGGCATCTAATACCCCTTTCCATCGATCTCATGTCAGTTGTATTGCGAGGCAGGCTTGTGATCCATAGCTATCGAGATAAAGATGGGACAAAAGAGCAAAGGTAAAAGGGAATTTGCATTAATTACTGCTAGCAAAGGTAAATTCGACCTTGCATTAATTACTGCGAAGGACATCAAATAAAACCAACACATCATAGATAGAAGTACATATATATATGTAACATTTCCTCCTCAACAAGCATAAAATTATCACTAAGATCATCCAACATATAAGCTACTTAAGGGACCAAATTAAAGGTAGCCTCAAAAGCATGAAATTAACAACAAATTGATAAGCGCTTAGAGAGATTTAAGAAATATAGCTAAAACAAAGAATATAATTCCTTAAACCCTTTATGATATCTCTCTGTCTTCGAAGGTAGGCAAATGATTTTTTCCTTCATATTTTTGCGTTCTAGCAGTCACCCCAAGCTTCAGATGCAGGAGGATGAGTGTATCCAAAACCATGATTCTGGAATCCTACACCGCCAGTGTAATTTAGCATTTCCCTGACGTTCAGGCTGATGTTAACATGACTCCTACCACTTGCAATACCATTTCCATTTCCATTAACACCATGCTCTTCACAAGCCAGACCAAGAAAGTCCCTAGTCAAACGATCATTCTTCTGCCACGTGGCGAGGCTGCTCAAGTTCGGACATTGTGAGATGTGACTCACTGAGTCAGCAACTTGATGACTAGCCGGTCCTACCTCACCCATGTTCAATGGGATCATGTGGCTTTGACCCACAGTGCTCTGAGTTGCACCCACAGTTGCAGCCTTTTGAAGGAGTGCAGTGGCTGACAGATGGTGCGATGCCGCTGCTGTGACGGCATTGGAGTGTGAGAGGCTTTGGAAGGGTGAAACTACCAAACCCTTGTGGACGGTGGTGAAAGGTGGTGGTTCTTGGAAAAGTGGCGTAGAAGTACTACTCTGAAAGGGGTGAGGTTCAGGCTTGATATGAACCGAGTTTTGAGGATGAGTAAGGTTCTGAGATTGATCCCATGGAGAAAGTGAGATCTGATGGTTAGGGATAGTAAAGAGTGGTGGGTGAGTCTGCGAGGTCTGGAGAAGCAGAGTTTGATTTGAGGACATCATTTGCTGAGCTGAGAGTCTCGCGCTTTCTTCAGCTAATGCATCACAAAAAGCTCTGTGTGTTATGAAGCTGTCCTTCCTGTTAATAAGTGAATGCAAATAAGATTAGCATATCAAAAACAAATTAGATGTTAAGCTTATAAACGATAATTAGTAATGAGTTAGGAATGATAAATACTGAATGAACAAGTTGAAATGGAAAACAAAATCAGGGTATGACAGAACAAAGCAAGTAAACTAATTTGAAGAAGTTGACATTTTCAAGATTTAATATGAAAGTTTAATCTGATCACACAAATGCTTTGCTTTTCTTTACTAAATCTTTTAGTGGGTTATTAATGCAAAGGAAGAGATAAAAGTCCAGGCATCATGCATGCGGATAGGATGGATACATGATTGTCATAAAGCTAGAAAGCACAAAGCATAGTGATCTTCTTTGGTCAAACAATGGAAAGAGAGAGAGAGAATGGGCGGTCGAATATGAATGTGCATGCAGAAATGTAGACAGTAGGGGAAAAAAGATCGAAAAAATTGAGCTCATGCATGAAACAAAGATACGCAATTGAGACCCCCAAGCATGTGGTACTGATGAAGAAAACGAAAGCAGATGGGGCACTATCGGATTTTTGTGCAGATTTATCTACTTTAATGATGGAGGAGGTCAGAGGTTCAGTGTCTTCCTGCGAGTAAACTTTGACAACTCTCCGTGAAAAATCACGAGACGTACCTATGTACCAGTAAAAACCATAAAACTAAATAATTAATGTGAGCTTTTTTCTTCAACAAGATCAGCTAGCAGTATCCATCATTTTTTAAGGAGTGCAGGCAGTTCACTGCTAAGCCCCCCAAAAGCGTAAACACTGTCAGGAAACCCAAACAAGTTTCTCAAACTGAAATGCATAAATTGCATTAAGCTTTGTTTAGAAAAGCTCAGGAAAATCTACCAAGTAGTTAAGCATTTAATGCAAGAATATGATTCTGATTTGAAGAGAAAGTTTGTAAAAAACATGACTGTGTTCGTTGTTCCTTTATTTTCCCATCGTTTATGTTCTTTTCAAATCTGAAATTGGCTGGTCTTAGACCCGCAGGGTATCATTTTAGTTGCCTTTGTAATGTAACCAGTAGCAGATACTTTTATTAATGGCTTCCATTTCTATGGAACCTGCCAACAGCTTTGAGCTTCAGATATATTCCATGCAGAGCTTACACTCTTTCACAAAAAAAGCTACTAGACGAAACAAACTGATGCAAAATATGAACACCATCCCGAGGACACGATACCTCCCATTTTAAACATTGCCATGAATGTTGAAAGAGCCTATCATGTTGAATTAAGTAATGAAGAAGGTAGTAATGAGGCTTATGTAAAAAGGGAACTCCACAAAGGTCAAGAAAAAGAGAAAGTATAGGAACTGCATAGATCTTCGAACACTTTTCACATTTCCACTTCTTTTCTCCATGTTTTCTGCAGTAGTGCTTCTTAATACCAGTGAGGTCACCAAGAGCCCTAGAAGGATGATGGTGAACACACGTTGGCTCAGGGCAAACATATGCTCTCTTCCTAATATCTTTGCTGTTTCTTTGCTTGAGCTTCCATGGAAGGTTATGGCCTCTCCTATGAAGTTGAAGATTTTGATCTCTCTGAAACCCTTTGCTGCAGATCTCACATACAAATCTATTTGTAGCGAGTAAGGTCTTTGGAGATAATGCTATCACTTCCGCATCGGGATCTACAAAACCAGTAGTTGATAAACATCTAAAACTGATCTTAAAATTTTACTAGTCTTAACGCAAAATCAAAATACTGGAAGAACAGTATGTTATAATTACCTGGGTTGCCTGGTAAGCTTCTCTTCTTCTTGAACTTCTGTTGTTGTTGTTGCGGAGAAATGGCTGTTGAAACAACTGGATTTAGGCCGCAAATATCCTGAACTCTGGTACCAGTAGAAACAGTACTAGTTTCTTCAGACAACGTAGAGTTAGATATGGATGCAGGAAACATGCTTATGTAGCAGAAAAATCCAACAAAGAAAAACAAGAAAATTGATCCCTTTTGTTCGTTTGATATCTTTCCACAACTTTAACCTCTTGTTCAAGTTCCTAGTTTGCACCTTTGAAGACACAAGAAGTTAGCAGACTAAGTAAGTCCAGGCCTGGAATATTAGAGAATAGTGGCTCCGGACACAACTAAACAAAACTTTGTTGAACAGGTGGCAGGGAAATATAGACACAGAAAGGCATCATTCATTGGGTTGCAGAAGTAAAATCTCGTGAAGAGATGATGATGATGGGTTATTCCCCAAGTCGCTGTCTAGCCATGGATAATTGCTTGTCTGAGCAGCTCTGAAATACAATACAGATACATCTCTTTCCAAGCTTTGTTTGTCTCTCTCTCTCTCTCTCTCTCAATCCTAAAGACCATTTGAGAATGAGAGTTTACCATGCAATCAAATATAGAAAGACCAGACAATAAGATGGGTTTTCCCCAGAAACCTAATACGCTCTTCACTGCTCAAGAAACCTCTCCCTTCTGTTTATATATGCCCTATTCAGATAGATAGAGACAAAGAGAAATTATCACTTCATCAGCAGCTGGTATTGTAGATAACAGTTATACAGGATGTGATGATTACAGTGGCTGACCACGGAAGACGATAGAGAAAAACTTGAGAATTGCAAAGACTAAAAGATTAGAAAAAAGCTAATGAAGAAAAGAAAATGGATAAAAATTCTGAAAAGAAGAGAGAGGGAGAGAGAAACAGAAGAATCCCAACCCCACTTGAATCATTAACATTTCTTTTTGTGTGGTTAATGAATTTTCTTTTGAATTTTGACGTTGGCACTTTCTGTCTTTTCTTTTGTTCCTGTTATAAAACACCCAAACCCTAAAAGGACCTTGATTTGAATGGAATGATAACAAAAAAGATGGTTGGTTGCTTATTACCATAGAGCTTATAGAATGAGAAACTTAAAAATCTTGGGAGATGGAGAGATGGGCCTTCTCAACCTTTTTCATTACTCCACAGCCGACATGATTGGTATTATTTAGTTTATCACAATATTCATGGCATTTGAATCACTGCCTTATAATTCCTGCCTAGCATAATTTGTGTAGTGACGGATTTGCTAACCAATCATTAAAGGACTTCAAACTCCAAAGCCATGGCTATTAAAAGCTTGCAAATAATGGGAGCTGATCGCATTGCTAAATTTAGTATTCAGAATCTGCTTTTCTTCTATACATGCGAGTACAATTCACAGCTATTTAAAACCTCCGTCTTTTACTGCTACTGTAATTTGTAATTTAAACCCTTAGATGACTCTTTACTGTTGTCTTTGAACAGTGCATAAAGATTGCTGATCTCCTTCATGTTACTTCGAAGGGTTCAGGACTATTATATCTAAGTTTCTTCTTGTCCATTATCTCTGTTGAGGATTTTTTTTCCCAACTTCCTGTCTCTCTCTCTTTTCCAATTATTCTAAGCCATCCTAGTGCAAAGAGAAAGTGCTGATACAAACCCCACCACAGGGAATTTGGACGGTTTCCTCTCTTCTTTTATTTCTCCTTTATGAGCCCTTTTTTTTATATTCCAAACCCAATTCTAAAGCCATGAAGAGATCGGCATAAACTGACTTTCTTATTATATATCCTCTTGAAGATAAAACCCAAAAATAGACACCAACATTAATTTACTTGAACTTGTATAATGATGGGGGATATACAAGAGCGGCATTGGGAGTGGGAAAATAAGAGATTCTCTTTCTTTAATAGTGCATGCATGCGTGGCCTAAAACGATAGCAACCACCATTCGAAAATAATCCATTCGCCTTTGTTAGGACCAATTTGCATATTTGCATTTCACCTTTCAGATATCATTCGAGTGCCGCTCTTACATACACTTTGGAGAACGAGAATCCAATGTGGGTTTACTTTTGATCTCCTTTGAATCAATATGGCTTTGAGGTGAGATTCATTTTGCTTTTCCTTGGTGATAAGGTGAGGTTTATGCTTCGCTAGCTGATTCATCTTTAGGGTTCAAGGTACATACAGGAGCTTAAAATTAAAACCATCATCATTTTATGCTGTTCTTAAGTGAAACATTCAAAACCCACTTTCACGCTTTGATTCCTTGCATAAAATTCATAAGGAACTTCAAATGGCCTAAAGTAATTAGTAGTACGTACTCCCAAATTCTTGATAGTAACGAGCTTTTTTAATATTCCAGTGGCGTGACATTTCTCCTAACAATCATGAATACAAAATCTTCGGGAATCTTTGTTCCCCCAATCATCTATTTAATTGTCGAGTGATTAGTTCTTACCTCATCATCCAGATATATAATAGTTTAACCAGCTTTTCATCTTATGGATAAAAGTTCAGTTAATAAGTGTTAGTCTTCGATTGATTCACTGTCTAATTAAATGGTTACTAAAATTTAGTGTATAGTATATTCTCTTTTTGATATAATATTGGAACTTAATTATTTCTCATTCAATAACATAACTTTAGTGAAATGAAGGTACCCCGACCTTTTTGGTTCATATAAAGTACGTACTCTCTCGACGATAAAATAAAGGAAAAGTAAGTTTGAATAAACGGAGACCATATATGTCTATCCTGCATGAAAAAATTAAATAGGCGATCTTTTGAGCAATGTTGAGTAATCATGAGGATCAAATTCGTCTACTTACCAACTAGCTATTGTCCATTTGCCGTTATAATAAATATTCAAGTTGTGGAGACAAACTGATCATGAGACGGAATAAGAATAGGCTCTTGTGGGCCATTCCTTTTCTTCACGGGCTCTTCTTCTATTCCCAGATTCTCTTCTGCAATTTCTTGAGCTTAAAACAGACATGATTGAGTAGGTGCAAACCAAAACATTTTATTGTCGCTTTCGTCCTTCTCCAATATTGATGTCTCTCCAAATCTTGTACACCTTAGACTTCTGTCGCGTAGGATGAATTCTAATCGTTACTTATGATATTTAGACATTATTTAAATTACAAAATTTTGAATATGATCCACAAAATATCAACATAAAGATAAATTGTTTGTAATACGAAAATAAAATTTCTGTGATAATTATAATAAATTAAATTGTGTGGCTATGATTAATCTGATTAACCTATAAATATCCATCAATCTTCTTATTTCATGTGTTTAAATATAAATTCAAACATTAAAGAGTAAAGTTTGTGAGCATTCTAATTTTTTTTTATAGATTTTAAGTTACATATTATTATTTTTAACTTATAATTAGTGAGTGAATGCTTGTATTATAACTCTTCTTCTTTACTCGTAATGATATTTTGTGCATTACAAGAAAATCATAGATTATCAACGGAAAGTTACCGACAGTAAAAAAAACCATTGCAAATTACCTACGAAAATCCTATTTTCGTCAAAAAATTGTTGGAAAAATTTTCGTTTAACGGCGGTCGCAATATCCGTCGCTAAATACGGAGGGAAATGAATTTGCGACGGAATTTAGCGACAACATAAAATGACCATCGGTAAATAAAGTGGGAATTGTTGGCGAGATAATAATTTTTCAGTTTGCCGTTGGAAAATATCTGTCGGTAAATTCTCAAGCAATACGGCGTTGTCTGCTTCTGCTTGGACATTTTTAAGTATAACCAAACGACGTTGTTTTGTTATACTTAAAACGATTTTTCTCCGGCCATTGCTGTCATCTTCTCCTACTATTTTCATGGAGGCATTTTCGTCTTCTTCATGCTCTTCTTTGCTTCGCTCCTCTGTATGTCCGTGCTCTCCTCGGAGGAGGTATTTTCATTCACAAATTGATTTTTTTTGTAAATGTTTTGTGTATGGGCATGAGTTTGTGTATGGGATTGATTTCCCTAGGTTCATCATGTTGAATTGACGTCACCTAGCAAAATTCGTAGAGTATTAATGCCTTAGTGAATATCAATGAGCTTATTCCAAAGAGAGGTTCTTTGATAAGCATGATTGAAGGCATAGATGGTAGAGATATTAAGATAGAGATTCCTATTGAAAATTTTGACTTTCAAACGGACAATTTGATTAAAAATAATGGAATTGATGAGTTGTATCTTATATGAGTTAAAAAGGACTAGGATTCTCCCATTTAGATGTGTGAAAGATTTAGAAAGAATCTCCTAACTGCTAGGAACACTATAAGAAAAGCATGAATTCCATGAGTTTGTGTATGGGCATGAGTTTATTTGTATATTGCTATAGTTGTGGGTAATTATTTCAAAAAGCCCATAAAAATGTTCTGGAAGGGATTTTAGGGTTTGAAATCAATATGAATGCCTAGAATGGATCTTAAGATTAGAAGTTAAGATAAAATTTCTAGAATTAAGTCTTATGACTTCAAATTAACATAAAATCCGAACTAATTGATCCATAATCTTGCTCTATTTACCTATCATTCTAACAGTGATATCATGGCCTAATTAGGGTGTATATAGCTACTTACCATATACTCTATAGTTGCAGTATAAGTAGATCTTTCACATTAGAAGATAAGTTAGATATTGTTCACACTTTAAAGATACTAAAATATACTACTCATGATACAATCATTAAATATGTGAAATAGTAGGAGCTATTCCTCCTAACTCAAAATAGTTCGTGATAAAAGTAATGACAAACAAATGTAAGATTGAGAAGTTCAATAAAAATAATTTCTTGTTATTAAAGTTGAAGATGAAAATTTCCCTCATAAATGTTTGCAGCTATTGATGGAAGACCAACAGACTTCACAGATAATGTCAAATGGCGTGAAATTGATGTAAATTCCATTGCAAATCTTCAAGTAAATTTAAATGATGAAATTTTGTCAAGCATAGAGAAGAGGAAAAACAAAAAATCACATATGAGATTATTGTACCAAGTTATACGAGGCCAAGTTATTCAATAATGATTTTTCAGAAATAGTTTATACTATTGGAATGTTAAAATCCACTTTGTTGATCGATCAGATTAATAATATGACTACTTTGTTCTCTCAGCTCATATTATTGGATTATAGAATAGAGCTACATAAACAAGCCAAACTTTTGCTTCAAAATCTATCTAATTCATATGATCAACTTATTATCTATTTAACTAATAATATTCTTACGTACTACTCAGTCTTCAATGACATAATTGCAGTCATAGTTTTAGAGGAAAAAGTTGATAAAAGAATAAAGAAGATAGACAATCGGGTTCATAACAAGTTAAAGTCTTGATGGTGATAAGAGGAGCACTACAAGAAAATTACCTATTTCTAACGGAAAATTACCGTTGAAAATTAGTGATGTAAAATCACATTCCGTCCGTGAATGTTGGATCCGAAACCCAACTGCTTACACTTCACACTATCACTCTTGTTCTGATACCATAACTGTTGGGACCCGATCCGGCACCGGATCCCAACCGAAAAACGAAACAGAAACGGAACAAAACCGAAATCGAACATAAGGCGGAAGCAACATCATGTGCGAAAGCGAAGAAGTGGAAGCAAATAAAAACGAAGCAAACTTTGAATCAAATTGAATTGAAACCAATTTCTGTAATCGAATCACAAATCGAAAGACAAAGTGAACGAATCAAAGACGAAACAAAAACTGAACTCGACATCCGAGAACTCAAATAGTGGAGAAAACGTTTACATTGGAAACCTTAAGACATCTAATCTAAACCAATCAAATCAGGTATAACTTTTTTCTTTCTTTCTTATCTTACATCTTTCGTACAAAGCACTTCAATTCCTCATTTGGACAAATTCATCCTCAACCAATATCTCA
>JANITW010000010.1:3804994-3816622 GCA_027564335.1 Erythroxylum williamsii | reverse complement strand
GTACAAAACAATACAAAATGGGTCAGAGAGTTTGGCGTTATAAATTCTCCCCCCCTCCCCCCAAAAAGAGTTTTGTCCTTGAAACTGCTGAGTCGGGGACACAAATAAATGGGGTGCTGACATCTCATAGTATCCTCAAGCTCCCATGTCATCTCCTCAAAGCTGTCGGTCTTCCAAAGAATTTTGACCATGGGTACCTTCTTACCGCATAATCTCTTTATCTGCTGATCCAAAATTTGAATTGGTTTTACCTCAAAACTTAGGTCTTTTCTCAGTTCTACCGGAGGTGTCTCCAATATATGAGATGGATCTGGTAAGTACTTTTTAAGCATCGAGACATGGAATACATTATAGATCCTATCCAAGTCCCGTGGCAATTCCAATCGATACACCACAGTCCCGACATGCTCCAAGATGCAGAAAGGTTCGATATATCGAGGGTTCAGTTTCCCTCTACTCTGAAATCTAATAATACCTTTCTATGGTGATATTCGAAGAGAACCCAAGTCACTAAATGCAAACTCTAATGGTTGTCACCTCTTATCCATATAACTCTTTTGACAATCCTGGGTGACTTTCGTCTTTTCTCGAATGATTTTTATCTTCTGAGTGGTGACTTAGCTATCATATAAGGATATTATTAGATTTCCGTCATCCTCTGCCACTGATAGTCTGGCCCTAAGGCTCCACACACTCATCAAATGCATCATATAAGGATCTTGCCTAACAGTTACTGCTGAATAGGACTTACGACTCAATGTATTAGCTACCACATTTGTTTTTCCTGGGTGATAGTTGATTATTAAGTCATAATCCTTAATCAATTCCAACGGTCTCCTTTGTCTGAGGTTTAGCTCCTTCTGTGTCATTAGGTACTTCAAACTTGTGTGGTTAGTGTATATACGACAAGTGTCCCTATAAAGATAGTGTCTCCAAATCTTGAGTGAAAATACTACCGCTGCGAGCTCTAAATCATGTGTAAGATAATTTAACTTATGTTTCTTTAGCGATCTGGAAGTGTGTGCGATCACTCGCTCGACTTGCATAAGTACACAGCTAAGTCCCTAGTGACTGACATCACTATATACCTCATACCCACCCCTTGGGTAGGTAAGGCAAGCATTGGCGCAGAAGTCAGTCGCATCTTTAGCTCTTGGAAACTTGTTTTGCATTTATCATCCTACTGGAATTTTACCCTTCGGGGTAATCCTCGATAAAGTGTCTGCAAGTATTGAGAAACCTTTAACAAATATCCGATAATAACTAGCTAACCTTAGAAAGTTACGGACTTCTGTCACATTCTTGGGTTGTTCCCATTCAAGTATAGCTTCCACTTTCTTTGAACCTACAAAAATACCTCTCCCTGATACAATACTCCCTCAGCCAAAATTCATACTTTGAAAACTTAACATATAACTATCTTTTGCGAAATATTTGCAACACAATCCGGAGATGTCTAGCATGGTCCTCTTCATCCTTAGAATAAATCAGTAGATCATTAATGAAGACTATGATAAACTGATCTAAATAAGGATGGAATACCTATTTATGAAATCCATAAATACTGCAGGTGCATTTGTTAATCCGAACGACATCACCAAGAATTCATAGTGTCCATACCTCGTTAAAAAAGCAGTATTGTGCACATCATTCTTATCAATCTTTAATTAATGGTACCCAAACCTCAGATTTATCTTTGAGAATACTGTAGCTCCTCTTAACTGATCAAATAAATCATTGACCTTGGGAAGTGGATATTTATTCTTGATGGTAACTCTGTTTAACTGCTGATAATCTACACATAAGCAGAGGGTCTCATCCTTCTTTTTGACAAATAATACCAGTGCTCCCTACGGTGAATGACTTAGTCTGATGAAGCCTTTATCTAATAATTCTTGTAGTTGAATCTTCAGCTCTTTTAATTGTACTAGTGCTAAGCAATATGGTAGTATACTTATTGATGTCGTCTTCGAGACCTAGTCAATAGTAAAATTAAACCCCTGATCAGATGGCAATCTAGGTAATTTCTCCAAAAAGACATCGAGGAACTCACACACAATAGGGATATTTCTCAGTTCGACCCTTTGTGCTAAAATGTCAATCACATGCGCAAGGTATGCCAGCCATCCCTGACGAATCATCCTCTTAGCATTGATCACCGATATTAAACAACTCGGGAATATCTGTCATTCACTAGTAAATTTAATCAGGACTCCACTCTGAAGGTCAAACTCCACCTATTTCTTAAAACAATCAACCTTGACGCCATACCTCTCTAACTAGTCAATCCCTAATATCACCTCGAAGTCCCAGAGATCGAGGGGAATAAGATCTGCCTCTAATATAACATCACCTATCTTTATCTCACAGGCTATATATACTTCCCCTTCCTCGTCCAACCATGCTATCATTATAAATTAAAGAAAAGACATTGTTTAATAAAAGGGATCAGGCTAAGCCTAGCTTATCTGATATCCCAAACATCCTAAGGAATATCGACAAGTACTCTGATCGAGGTCAAAATCATTTGATCGTTAAGGACGTCAATTGAACGATCCGAGACTCAACTTCTTGACCAAAGACTTTTGACACCTAGACTCGACTCCTGAGGCTTATGAACTTTTTGAAAATAAAAATAACACTTTTGAAAATGTAAAAAGCAGCAGGCTCTAATATCAACAAACAATCACATTATCACAAAATATAACAAAGAAAATAATGATTATACGAGAGTAATATATAACAACTAAAAAGAAAAAGGAAGAGAAAAATACTTATAATTTATAGTGGTTTGGTCCTTTTTTTTAACTCATTTCCACTTTTCAAGCACTTAAGAATTTTGAATTCATTATAACTCTTCTTTGGTGCCTGATGATAAAACTACAATAACTTGTCTTTTTTAATATTTAAGATAAACTTTATATGCTTTAGGTTTGTAAAATTCTCTCTAACATACTTATAAAATTCTTAATCATATAAGATATCTTAAGAGTTGCATAAGTCATACTATAACCAATCTTTATCTCACTAGAATACAATAACTTTATTTTAAGTCAAAGCATTTACACTTACACCACTTGATTATCTTTGTTTATCTTATTTATTTTTCTTTAATGGAGTATCTTGCCTTTTTTTAAACCATTTATTCATTGCTAAGATCATTCTTTTCCATACAAGACAATAAGACCATTTATAACCTAAAATGTGAAGCCTAATTTGGTTGACCAACCTAATTTGACTAGCTAAGTCATTATTTATAATGTCACCATTTGTTTGATGAAACATAATGCTCTCTAATGAGATTTTTTGTTCTTGTGATTCTTTCTTTAATACTCGAAAACGTTAGTACCTTCTCAACTTGCTTTGGAGTCTTTGAAAAACATTTGAAACACTTAAGTAACTTATACAAGGCTTTAATCATCTTTTAGACATATGAAAACATAAACTTCAACTTTTGAATCATCTCCTTTAATACTTGTTCATCCATCGCAAGCATTAAGAATCAATTCCAAATCTTCTATAAGACTTATCAACATTGCCTTTAATGTTACCTATTAAAACTTAGTTCAACTTATGATGACAGAAGAAGTTTAACTTATGATGAAAAAATATTGCAATATTCTTATACAAACATCTCCATGCAACTTCCCTTTCTATATATTTATACTAAGCAATCTCAAATGTGAATATCAATTTACTTTAATGCATATGCAATACATTAGTAATATCAACATATCATGTATACATATGAACCAACCTAACCAAATTATGTTTATACTTTACTTATACATAACAAATGCAATATGATAGAAATAAATCATGAATTCAAATACAAATGGTTCTCCCTTATATGTATTACCAATCCTTTGTCTACTATGTAATCACTATTTATCCTCTTTGAATTAATAAAAAAGCATATACTACCACATATAACTCAAGCATATAATTTGTTAAACCAATAAGTTTTAACCCTTAGCTAAGTTCTTACTTATCATGAATGTAAAAATAGTGAGAAATAAACTCTTTTTAAAGATATGATCTAATTAGTGTCAAATAAGACCTCCTTTTAAAACCATGTCTATTAATTGAGAAATTGACAATGCTCCCTCTACAAATATGCTTCAAATCAATCTCACTATTCTTATTTATATGCATATCCTATATGCCATAAATTTATGAGTATCACACTCACCTCATAAATAACTTAATATATTAATATTATAAAACACAATCATATCTAAGTAAGACTACTACATATGTATCATATTCTGCTCAATTGATTGTAATATAAATCTATAAGTTATCCATGATGAATATTCTCACCAACAACATAATATCATAATTATCTAAATATGATCATCAAATTATATGATATTCTAGGATCTGTCACTAACTCTTCAAAAATGCTATATATGATATAACTGATAAAGTTTGAGTGACTATGCCATATGAAATACATTATCATGAGTTTGATTCCAAGAGTATATCCATTTCATTGGAGGAATTACCTAGTTCAACAATATGTACTTTATCTTTTGAGTTGTCAATTCAACACCATCAATTATCCTATTAATTAATAAAAGATTTATCTAACTTTTGTTATCATATTTGGATACATATGGTTAGTATTAGAGCTCTTCTTAGCCAATATTTTCTTGGATCTATATATCAAACTCCTCTTAAGATTTAAAATCTTTCAATATATCTATATTTACCATAATAATAACATTTAGTTATATATGTCGTATATGAATCATAATGATGTGAATGTGACAAACTAGTGTTATGCATATGAGTGTGTAAGGGTTTACATCATATTGCATTCTTTATCTTCTAAGATATAAATCTCTTTCTATATGTCTAAACTTGTTAACACTATATCTCCTGCATAAAGTCCTAGATGATGTCTTAGGTCCCAGTCTTGTGTTTTTATGCTGAAAGATATTTTTTCTTTTATAGTAAGAATATGAATAGGGATGGTAATAGATCAAGCCAAAATATGCCAATTAATCCTAATTCAAATTTGACCAGGCCTAATTTGTTGGACCCTACTTCCGGAGCCCAACTATCTGGATGTCATAAAATGTGAGCGTGCGTATTAACTTGTAAGGTTATTTCTATGAACTCTCATTAGCCATCATCGGTTCATATTTATTCTTATAATATCCCAAAATTTTCCTATTCGATCAATATAAATCAAGATATGCTTAAAAGCGAAAGCATGCTCATAACCAAGTCATGCTCCTCCAATCGATTCACTCATTTTCTTTCCATTAATCTGTTTCAAATCAATACCAAAATCCACCAATATTTTTAATGAAAAATAGAAAAATGTGTTATGAATCTATTGGTTTAATAATCACTTCATTTGGAGGTCGGATGATGAAGTTATGGCCATCAGAGTCAATCATGATTATGTCCTCAATCATATTGTACCTATCTTGGGACAATTAGCATAACATTCACTAGAGATATTGAATTAAGGTATTTTTAGGACAATTTCTAAGAGGACTTCGAGATCTACAACTTTTGTAAGACCCCAAAGAGAGATTTTGCCATATAAAGGGTCAAAATCACGAATTTGAAAAAGTGTACAGTGTAAAATCACGAATTTGCAAAAGTGTACAGTGTATGTCCGTTAAACTGACATACACCTCTACCTAACGGACATACACGAGATCTGGTGTGTCTTCAAAACTTGTGAAGGTCCGTTTAATGGACACGGACTAGGCTAGGGGCATTTTTAGACCCAAAAGGGTCCGTTTAATAGACCTAGAGTTAATGAACATATGTGACACTTAAACCTCTCCAAAGCCTTTCCAATGGTTCCTACATCCATTCTAACATCATGTTCACTCATAATCTTCCCAATTTCACTTATTATAATGCACTATCACTCCTTAAACATTAAATTACCAAATTTATTGTATTAAACTCCCCAATCTCAACTCAATTGATTCATCACATACAACCAATTCTCACCTTTGACTATAGTTGTCCTATATGCATCCTGTGCAGCATCACCACTTATAGTGATCATATCTCTTAACTCTAATATCTAAAAATTTCATACTTTATATCATTGAAAAGCTATAAAGACAAGCTACAACTTTTATAAAGATAACTTTGGCTGATTCTATCTAGATCGATATAGTTTTGCCCCATAAGTTAGAACACTAAATTTTCCCTTATGAATGCTTGAAAAATCCAATGTACAACTTTGAGAGTCATGAGCAAAAACACAATCATATTTCATTATCATCAAAAGATAAGAGTTTTATAAAGCTTTAATGGTCATTTCATGCCACAATACATTATAGTCCAAAAATACATAATTTACACAAAGTAGAATTGGTCAAAATGTAATTAAAGCCTTGTTTAACAAAAAAAAACTTAAAATACAAAATAAGCATAATCCGGAGTAATGCCTTTATGCTTGATCTCATACCCATCACCTGAAGATGGGACGGAATGGAGTGGGGGAGGTGAGCTTAAAGCTCGTGGGTAACAATTTTATAATCGGTAATAAGCAAAACCATTGAAATATTCATTACCATTGTAAAAATTCACATTGAATCATAAAGTACATATTTTCCAAATTATCATTTATCCAGTCATTTATAAGCAACATAATTCATGCATTCAACAATTTTGTCAACATATAAGCATAAAAAATGGTTTGGGTGGATCAAAAAATAGAATGTACTACACATTTTCACATAATGGTCTTGTGTTGCCGTGAACAGAACGTATTATCGCAATCCCACTTAATGGTCTTGCATAGTCATGAACTTAGGGGAGTCTGTGAAGGAGCTCCATGCCACTAGTGGGTAGGTGAGAGAAGCCTTTTGTCAAAGTATACTTGATTTAACTTAGGGGACCAACACAAACCTAGATAATCATGCATTTCACATCTTGTAAACATATTGGCCAAAATGACATATTTCCAAAATCATGATTTTCATAAACTTGTAATATTCCAAATGCATTTTTTATCATTGTTTCACAATTTGTCAAACAAGTTCATATACCAAACATATAGCAAATTCTTTAAATCTTTTAAAAGCAATAAATACTATATTTATGAAGCAATTGAAATCATTTAATGCTCTTAAATTTGAAAAGATAATTTTGGCTCATTACTCAATTATAAAAATGAAAACCACCTTAATTTCCTTGCTTGGAAACTTGCTCAAGGATGCCTCTTCTCTTACTCCTCTTTCCTCTGTTACCTCCCTTCAACATTAGCAAAAATCACCATTCAATAGGAATTCAAATTGGAAAACCCAAAGAAACATATGTTTAAAATTGATCCTAGACTACTTAAACCCATGCATTTCTTAAACTTCATGAACCAAAACTCTTCCAAAACTCCAAAAGATTAAACAAAAACTTACCTTGAATCTTCACCAAACAATGAGTTTCTTGACTCTAATGAAAGCTCTAATCTTCCTCTTCTTTTTTTTCTTTATTGAACAACTTCAAAATCACTCTTTAAGACTAAGAAAAATTGAAACCTAGCTTAGTCCTTCTTTCTCTCCTTTCTTTGCTCTCCAATGACACTCTCTTCCTCTTCTCTCTTTTATTTTCGTTTTTGTCTTCTTCAAATGCAAGACAAAGCCTCTTCTTCCCCCTTTTACCCTTCATGAGCCCAAAAGTCCAATTTAACCTTCCTTATAAGCTTATGTTCTTTGAACCTTAAGTGGTCTCCCAACAATGCCCTTCATGCAATCTTACTACCTTAACACTTTAATTCAATTAACCTATATCATAAAATCTTACTAACATTGACCTACTAATCAACTCCAAAATTAATTCATCAAACCCCATAATAAATTTAAATCATGCTTATTCAAAGAAAAAATTTCGAGAATAACATTTCTTCTCCTCTTAAAAAATTTTATCCTCAAAATTTTTTCCTGAGTCATTGAGTATTTGTGGATCCTTGTCTTTCATGGCTTCCAAAGGATCCCACGTGACCTCTTTCACAGAATGGTTTCTCCATAGAACTTTGACTAGCTGAACTATCTTGTTCCTGAGGACCTTCTCTTTGGCGTCCAAGATCTCCACTAGAGTCTCCTCATAAGTCAGATCATTTGTCAACTAAACCTCATTGGTCTGAATGATATGAGAGGGATCCAATCTATACCTCCTCAACATAGAAACATGGAAGACATCATGTATCTGTGATAATTCCGGTGGTAGTGTCAACCTATGGGCTAGTGGTCCAATCCTCTCAAGAATCTCGTAAGGACCCACGTATCTTGGATTCAACTTATCCTTCTTGCCAAACCTCATGACTGCTTTTCAAGGAGCTGTCTTAAGGAAAACTTTTTCACCTACTTCATACTCCATTTCCTTTCAATGTGCATCAGTGTAACATTTCATTCTATCCTGTGCTTTAAGTCATTGCTTAGCCTGTTGGCCCCCCAAATTTTTTTCTTGATAAATGAGCTTGATTAAATTAAGTTTGGGATCTTACCAGAGTGGTGAACATTAGAACTAATTAACATGTTGATGTTAATGAGAATTTGTTACATAGGTGAATTGGATTAAAGTTAAAGTGAGATATTGTATAAAGGGTATTTTAGGCAGATCATCTAGTGGGAAGGTTTTAAGGCTTTAAAGGAGGGGCAATTTAGGGAGAGTAGTTTATGTGGCTTACGTTTTAGAAGCCAAAACGTTGGTGAGGAAGAACAGAAGAGAGAAAGCACAAAGATAAGAAAGGAGAGAAGAGAGAGTGTCGTGCATTTAGAGAAACAAGAGAGTTTTGAGCTAGGTCTTGATTTTTCTCAACCTTCAAGAGAGATTTAGAGAGTGATGAAGAAGGGAAAAATATAGAGGAAGATAAGAGCCTCTTTTTGAATCAAGCATTTCTTCATTTGGAGAAGATTGAGGTAAGAGCACTTAAGGCTTCGGATTTTTTGGAAGGGGTTTTGGTTTCAAGAGCTTAGAAAATTCATGGGCTTAAGAGTTCTAGGATTAATCTATACGTTAGTTTCTTTGGGTTCTCATATGGAAGTCTTTATTAATTTGGGGATTTTTTTTATGATGTTAAAAAAAGAGAACCAAGAAGAACCTGAGGAGCAGGAGGAGGGGCACGTTTGAGCAGTTTACCAACAAGAAATTCAAGGTGGGTTACATTCTTATAATTGACTAATAAGCCATAAATATTTTCTGTCAAAAAAAGTGAAATGAGTGTTTTCAACTACTTTCACACGTTCATTTAATTGTTCATTAAATGCTTTGAGATGGTACTGCATAATTTGTGCATAAATTTTGTAATTGAAAAATGAAAGGTTTTTGAAAAGATATCATGTCATAAAAAACCAAGTTTATGATCTAGTGCCTTTTGGGGCAACAAGTTTATAAATCATGAAATTATATGTTATATGAGTTCGTGGTGATTCCCTAAGTATGTCAAGTGCACTTGTCTAAAGGCTTCTCCCGCCTGCCCGCTAGTGGCATGAAGCTCCTTCATGGACTCCCATAAGTTCACGGCTATGCAAGACCATTATGTGGAAATGTGTGGTATGTTCTGTTTTGGATCCACCCGAACCAATTTGATGTGTTTTATGTGTTCATGATATGTTGATGGTTGTGATGTGTCTATGTTATGCATTGGTGTGAGTTTTTACAATGAAGATGATTATTTCAAAAGGTTTTTGCTTGTTACTGATTATAAGATTGTTACCCATGGGCTTTAAGCACACCCCCTCAATCTCCTCTCACATATTCAGGTGATGAGAAGGATTCGAGTAGGTCAGGAAGGGCAAGGCAGCACTCCTAGTTTTGATTATTTTCTAATTGGAACAAGTTTGTAAAGTAAGGCTTTAGTTGCATTTTGAGCAGATCATATATCTTTTGTATTTTGGGATTTTTTGTTAGACCCCGAACTATTTTTTATGATGTCATTAAGCATGAATTTCGATAATTGTGTGTCTATGGCTTAGTTTGATTAAATTGAGCATAATTTTGGATAATTGAGTTTAAGATGTGATTAAAAATAGTTTAGATAAGGAATTAAAGGATTAAAATGGGTAAACGTTTCTAAGAGTATTTTAGGAAGTTCATTGAAGTTTGAATGGGCTTAGGCTTGGAAAGAGGGGTAAGTTGGTCTTTTCCCATGTCTTAGGTTAAGAGGAAGGAGAAGAAGAGAAATAAAAAGAAAAAGAGAAAGAAAACGAAGAGGAGAGAAAGAAGCGTAGCGCCGTCGGTGAGAAGAAGAGAAGAGAGTTGCGATTTCGACGAGTTTCGACGGATTTGAAGCTTCAATCGGTAAGTTTGAGTCCTTTCTATCTTGTTTTTAGTTGGATTTAACCTTAAGTTAACTTGGATTGAGAGAAATCGACGATTTAGGGTTTTGAGTTGAAAATTTGGGAGAATCGTTGGGTTAATGATTTTAGGATGGATTGGAAGCTTAGAATGGGTTAGAACTATAATATAAGTCTTGATCTATGCCTTAGCTGTGGTACATTTGAGTTTGGAATGGATTGGAAGTTGGGTTATGCAGAAATCTGGAGTTCGGGGTCGGTTCCTCGACCCAGACGTCGCGATGTGCGTATGAATAACGCCGCGACGTGTGAGGTAGGGTGCCACGTCGCGACATGTAAATGATTTTACGTTTATTCGTCGCGACATGTGCTCTGTTGTGGACGACGCGACGTGTGAATGGAGACGTCGCGACGTGCGGCATTTGGTTCGCCGCAAGGAGACGTCGTGGCATGTGTGCACGCCGCAGCGAGCGTGATTCGTTCGTCGCGGCGAGCCCCTTAGTTATCTGAGAAGTGAGACTTTGATATTTTGGGGCGTATCTTGGGCTTCAAATGTCTTATTGAGGTGATTTTGAAGTCGTTGTGATATAGGGAATAAGGACTATAAGAAGTATAAAGAGGGAAGTTCGGAATTAGCCTTGAAGGGTTCAGAATTTTTAGAAGAAGATCGATTATAGATTTTTAATGCTTTATTTTGGGGTTCCAAGCTTGGAATGTTTTCTATGGATTCTGATTGAATGTCAACTTGGTTGTTTTAGGAAACCAAGCTGACCCGATTTTATCGCAAGAAGAAGGACATCAGTGATCGGATTCTCGAGCGATATTAGGTGGGTAATATACTTATAGTGATTGTGTGATTAGGCAAATTTCTTGCCTATGTATGAATATATGTGTTATATGCTATGTATGCTAAATGTGATGATCCCCGAATCCCGAGGTGGCCCCTCGGGTCGGCCCGTGCCGAGCGCCTAAACCGCGGACCCGATCCCAACATTTGTACATATACATAGACATAATCCGATCATACACATACATACATTTTCATAACACTCACAATCATGAATAAAGGACCCCATAACCATAGGGATTTCATACGATTGCAAATTCAAGGAAATTCAACAAGTATTCTCAATTATAGCAAAATACAAAATGGAAACTAAATCCAAAAATACATAAGTATGCTCAATGTTATCATGCTCGGAGGGCCAACAAATACGAACTTAATACAAAGCTCCTAATTTGTCTGAAGTTTCCGATGCCGCGTAAATTCAACGATTGTCCTGATCTGCACCTGAGGAGGGAAAGGAATGGGTTGAGCTACACAGCTCAGTGGCTAATATAATTATAGCCATTG